>SZWC01001998.1:123320-134418 GCA_023375785.1 Penium margaritaceum | reverse complement strand
TGTGTGTGTGTGTGTGTGTGTGTGTGTGTGTGTGTGTGTGTGTGTGTGTGTGTGTGTGTGTGTGTGTGTGTGTGTGTGTGTGTGTGTGTACATATATATGTATACATATGTACATATATATAAAACATTAAACACATCTTGTGTCCTTTCTTATCTCACTACATTCCTCAATCCTAAGAACCATGAACTTCTAAGATTGTACGATGAGACTAAACAAACAACAGAGGGGAGGGAGGGAGGGAGGGAGAGGGGATTGAGAGAGAGAGAGAGAGGAGGAGGAGGAGGAGGAAGGGGAGGAGGAGGGGGAAGGGCGGTAGGGAGGGAGGCCTTTTCTTCAGTCACAGTGACCTGTGGACTTGTTGCCACTCACTCGTTGGGTGCCGTGGCATTCAACAGTTACTTCGAGAGCATCGGCTCCAGCAGGACCGTTCTCACGTACTCACCAGATTTGTTTTGGTGACTAGCTCCCGGGTGATGATTCTTTGTGTATATATTTGTCTGTTCTTGTCCTTGGGTATGCAGTGCATGCACACTTAGCAGTTGGTGGTGATCCACGTTGATCACGGAGACATGCATTTGCGAAGCCCATCACATGGCGGCACTTCCCTCTTGTCTAACGCCCTCCGCCGGCCGTTGATCCTTGTCCAACCCCGCTGGGAAACCCATTTTTGTCCTTGATATCAATGTGGCATAATGAGCTTGCTGGGATGCGAGACCTATGTTTCACCATGAATTGCATGTTTCTTTGGTCTATGTAACTTTTGTAACCTCTAGCCAAGTTCAGCTGAATATGGGAATTCATAGGTGCTTCTGCATCATTTTGAATATATGGGGCTCATTCGCCTCGCACCCTGTCGAGCGCCGGCAAGCATCGCTCACTGGCCAACGGGTGAGACTTGAGTAGCGAGTCTCACTCTGCAACAAGGGGTTTGCCTTATTACTCAAGTACTTGTAGTAAAACTGAGTTGCATGCCCTAGGGTTTTGGAGCTAGTTTGCACAATACTCCGTGGATTCAAGCGTCGTTTGTCTCATTTGAATCGCAACAAAACTCACCGGAGACCATTGTTTTGGTGGTGTTATCCTTGTCTGTTACTAAACCAATGACGCCGGTTTCATGTGTTTGCATCTGTTACTCCTTTTGTTTTTTCATTTGGACAACCAATTAGCTCGTACCACTGCTGAGTTGTCACTGAATGTTTTTTGGATGAACCATCTAGGCTGTGCTGCTTTCCACCGGTTGGTTAGCCTTAACTCATGTTCCGTGCACGCTCTTGGGCAAGAGTATATCCACATTCCAGTATTCACTCTTTCACTATCTCTTACTCTTTCAATCAAATATTTGCTGCATTTACACCAATATCAGCGGTGTTTGTCACATTGTGTCTAACATATTGTGCTCTCTCACACAGAATGTTGCTAAAGAGGTTTGCTGATTCTCTCATGGTCTGAAAGCTGTAGAGAGACACTGGCTCTGCATCCCAACATGTAGTGTGCAGCTGCAGCCTTCGACGATTTGGGCTGGGCAGGGCCGGTCTGGGTGTGGCGTAGAGGTCCTGGAAGCATGGATTCCTTGAGCTGAGGGCTCACGTCATGTAGTCCTCTGGTAGAGCCAGAGACAGATTGTTGGAAATCCTTCCAGCAGCTCCTCTCGTGGTGGCTGTGTAGTGCTACAACAACAGCGGTAGCTGTTGGGGCAGCTGCCACATTCATTGTTATCACAGCAGCAGTTATTGTAGCAATAGTTGCAGCAAACATGTGTTTGCAACAACCAAATGCTACAGCATTACCAGCAATAGTAAGAACAGGGGTAGCAATAGAGCGACAGCAACAGCAACAGCTGCCAGCTCTACGCATTTTGGTGATGAGGATTCTGGTGTTCCAATAGCAGTAGCCACCACAACACCAACCATGCCACAACTACACTTACAGACCCTCAGCTGGAGTTGGGAAGCTGTTTGTAGCTTCCATCTACCCTTGAGCAATGATCTTGTTGATTAGCTGGCACGTTTTTTGACAAAATTATCAACCGACAAGCTCACCGATTGTCGATCTTGTTGATTAACGAGTTTTTTTCTGCTGAGATTCACCTTGACTTTGCAAGATAAAGACCTATGTGCCATCTCTTGGAGTTGACCCCGGCCTTGGAAGAACTTCAGCCATGCATTGCAAGATCTGCACTCTCCTTCGTTTCATGTTTTCTTTTTTCCTTTTCTTAAGTTTCCCTTTTCAGAATTATTACATACCACTCCCCATTCTCGGTCAAGACCCAAGCACTTTGTTTTGTCCTGGTGCTTTGAAAGACCTTCTTTCCCTTTTCTTCAGTCAAGATCCTCACACGCAGGATTATTGCTCTGTACGGTGGGAGACCACCGTCATTGTGTCCTTGGTTGCTTTGGTACGCCGTAGGAACTCCGTGCCACTCCTTGTGATGGTTTTTGTCCCTAACCCATGGTGGCACTAGCTATCACCACCCTCCTACCCTGAATTCCATGGGCTACCTTCTGCATCCTACACTTCTCTTGTTGATGGCTCTAACCCTCTGTCCTCCATCACCTCACTTGCCCTCTCCTTCTGCTTGACAATATTTGACTTCAGTCGAGCCGCTCCATGGTTGAGCCGCGTTTGCTCCGGCCTCAGCTATCCCTCTTCCGCCTCAGCCGCCGCATTTTCTCTCTGGTGTAAGTTTAGTTGTTGAGTCTGGAGGTCACTGTTGTTTCTCAGATCGAGTCATTTTGGGCGTGACGCATGGTGGAGGTGTGTCACCTGTTGATTAGGCTGAGCACAAGCAGTCCTTCACCCTGCCGCATCTCCTTGTTGTGATTTATGGACGGGCCGAGTGCACTACTGGTTTGTCGGTGGCGTCGTTACGTGTCATGTGACTACTCCATCTTGTGCGTGGAGTGGCTTTTAAACTATTGATTCTGGAGTCATTCATCACATGACGTCATTTTGTGCCACGTTTATCATGTTGGGGCCCGTTGGTAATGTCCGATTCGTCTGAACTGATTCCGCAAGTCCAAGGTGTGGCCTCGTGCATTTTTTCGGCCTTTTGGGTGATTTTTCTGCCCAATGTACTCTTTTTCCTTGCACTTGAGTGAAGTTTTTTTGTCCGTCACTAATCTTGATGATCAGTACGTGGACGTTTTATTGTTTCATGGGGTTAGCACTGTGCCACTGCAGTTTTATGATTATCCTATCCAGTGAAAATTTGTTTCGTGTGCCCTTTTATCCGCCACGCATCGCGGCTGCGGAAGCGCATGTGCATGTTTCTCCCCCACATTCCCCTATGCACACATTGCTCCATTGCCATTGATGTCACAGGCGCATTGCTGCATGCATAGCCTGCTACGTCATCAACCTGTTGTCGGTCTTGACCTGGGCACCTTCCCTTCACCATGTACCACTGAATTGCTTGATTGTTCTCACGGAAATCTGCATCATCCATCTTTCACAGTAACTGACTCTTGCAAGCTACATCCACTTACCCTCTTCCACGTAGATGTCATGGATCCTTTCCCCGATGAGTTTCATGGAGATGTCGGTCGGTATGCATTGTGCCTGACGGCTGATTCCTTTTGCCTTTGTTGGATCTTTGTCACTCACTAGAAGAACGATGTTGGACCGATTATCTAGTCTTGGCATGTCCAGGCAAAGTGTGATTGTCAGCGCAAGCTCTTAGCTGTTTTCTCAGATCATGGTGGGGAGTCCATGGGGGCCATTACCCATTTTCTCCACTCTCAAGGGATGCATCTTGAGCTTTCTGCTTCATACACACCATAGTAGAACGGATTGTCAAAGTGTTAGATCCACAATCTTGATGATAACTTTCATACCCTCCTCGTCAATTCTGGCCTCCTCCCGTTGTTAATGTTTGAGGCTATGTCGTACATGACATCAGTTTGGAACTGTACTCCCCATTATCCGCTTCCTCGTCACGTCATGTTGCTTGAGCAATGGTATGGCTATCATGCCGACCTTCGCCTTCCTCAGATGTGGGGTAGCATCGCCTACGTTTGGCTACCTGAGGACCAGCACAATGGCAAGCTATCTCCCCGTGGTCTTCTATGCCCTTTCTTGGATGTCTATTCCCAGTCCAAGGCTTGGAGGTTTGGGAACTTGAGCGTGGTGGGGTTATCAATTCTGGCGATGCTCTCTACTTTGACAACACCTCCTTTCATGATATCTCAGACTCTATCCCGTTGCTTGTGCCATTCTCTCGCTAAGGGGGATGATGTGAGTAGGGCACCCTTGTCAAAAACCGGCCCCCGGGTGGTGGCAGTTCCAACGTGGCCTGACGGATCTTCACTGTGTTCACGTTTACTTTTGTGCAGGTTCTGAGTCTAAGTGCGAGCTTTCTGGTCGCCTCACGCTCTGTTTATGGGAGTGGAAGGGAGTTGTGAGACAGTCGCTTCTACGAAGGGCATAACACAGTTTTGCATTAGTTTCTTAACATGGACACGATATGATCATTTATAGGGCTAGTCCTGAGCTCTCCAATGTACCAAACCGTGCGCAATTCGGATCACCGTAGCTCCCTTACGTCGGCCAAAGCACCGCACCCCAATCCAGCCGCTCAGTCCGTGGCGCGCACCATGTCGCCCACTGAGGCACCCTCACACATCAAGGACCCATCAAAACGTCATTATGGAGGCACAGATGTCCCTACACGTAGTGGTGGTGCCCCTTGCACCTTTGGGGTCTGTTTCGATGAGATAATCATGGAGTTTGGTGATGGGGATGGATGTGGGTTGAAACCTGTTTGCGGGCGTGCACTCGGAATTTTGACAAAGTCCTTGAGCAACAAAACATACTACTAAGTTTTGGACTCTGAGCCAGAATTTCGGCTGTTTCTCAGTAACATGCTTTACGACATCCGGCGGATCAGTCACCGGACACCTCGGCAGCCTTTCCGGAGCAAAATCTCCAGATGGACATTTGTTACTCGGTCCGGTCAATTATTCACCGGAAGTCAAGACACGGCCGGCTCCAAGAGCCGCCGGGCACACCCCAACTTTGGAAGCTCATATACCCCTTGTTGCTTGTCCAATTCGGGTGAAACAACTTCCACCGGATTCACCGACTTGTCACATTTCAGGGGCAATCCTTCATTTCAGGATCCGAGCAATCCTTGAGCCACTAGATCCAACTGCAAGGATTTTCCTCACTGGCGGCTCGCCAGCGCTTCTTGGCACCACAGTTGGGCATGCAGAGGGGAAAATACTCAACATTCTCCCCCTTGTACCTGCCATGCCCTCTGCTCGTGCTTGCTCTCACTCATCTTCTGCTGCACCCTCCATCCCATCATAGCTGGTCATCCCAAGCCCGGCCACTCTCATTGCGTGCCGGTCCACGGGTTGCGCTTTGGTCAAGCAATCCGCAAGCATGTTGTGCGTGTTGCAGTGCTACAGTACCACCTGCCCCTTTTCAACCATGTCTTGTGTGTATTGATAACGCACGTCAATGTGCTTCATCCTCCTGTGTTGTGTTGGTTTGTTGGTCAACGAGATGGAGCCGATGTTGTCCTCTTGCACCAACGTAAGCTTTTGCTGTGGCACGCCCAACTCCCCCAGCAACCTGCGGAGCCACACCGCCTCCTTGACTGATTCGGCCAGCGCAATGCAATGCCTCCTTGGTGCACTCACGGGCCTAGTGGCCGTCCTTGTCGCAGTTGCAGCACACACCCTTCTTGTCGCCACCATGTCCGCCTCCTTTGTCCCCGCTTCAGCCACCACAAACTTTGGTGGCCAGGGGCAATGAGGAAGACGAGGACTCCCCGTAGCTCCATTGTTGCGTCTCGTTGCGGATGTACTCAACGACCGCGCCATAGGTGAGCTTGTCCTCTGTCCATCCTCCCAAGATGGTGATAAGAGGAATCCATCTGTCAAGAAGGGCCATGGGGAGGGCCATCGCCTACAGCTGTTTGTCAATCTTCCACCCCACATTGTTGCACTATGAGGCAAGCGACTCCATCTGCTGCATGGCGGTGTTGACATCATCTACCTCCTCGATTCTCACCATCAGGAGTTGCTTCATTGGAAAGATTTTATTCGCCAATGACTTGGATTGATGGATGGCGCATGCCTTTTGCCAAGCCCCGGTTGCCAACTTGCAGCACTGGAAGTAACCCCATTGCAACTTAGCCGTACCAGACACTAGCAGCATGAGCCCCTCTTCGTTCTTCTTTTCGAAGGCCTCCTTTTGCGCTTCCGTCACTGTTGCTTTGTTGAGGAATTCCGTTCCCTTCATGACCTCTATCAGTCCCTTACAAACGAGGTGCAGCACGAAGTGCCACCTCCACAGCCCAAAGCATGGGCCGCCCGCATACTTCTGGATGGGCTGCATCTCCTTCTACGCCATTTGCGCAATCTTCCACTGTAGGTCCTCAGAGTTTGACGGCGATGTCGTCCCTGATGACAATTCCGTCCGCCGCGAAATCCGTGAGAGATGTGTAGACTGGTCAGGGCCGTGGGCCCATAACCCTTTGTCAGAAACCGGCCCTGGGTGGTGGACATTCCAACGCGGTCTGATGGATCTTCATTGTTTTCACAGCTACTCTTGTGCAGGTTATGAGTCTAAGCGTGAGCTTTCTGGTCGCCTCACGCTATGCTTTTGCGAGTGGAAGGGAGTTGTGAGACAGTCACTTTTGTGAAGGGAATAACACAATTCTTCATTAGGTTTGTAGCATGAACATGATTTGAAAACTTGTAGGACTAGTCATGAGCTCTCCAACTCACCAAACCATGTGCGATTTGGAACACCGTAGCTCCCTCTACGTCAGCCGAAGCGCGGCACCCCAATCCAGCCGCTCAGTCAGCGGCGCGCACCATGTCGCCCGTCGAGGCGCCCTCATACATCAAGGACCCATCAAAACATCATTCTGGAGGCGCAGATGTCCCTACACGCAGTGGCCGTGCCCCTTGCGCCTTTGGGGTCTGTTTTGATGGGTTAATCATCGAGTTTGGTGATGGGGATTGACGTGGGTCGAAACCTGTTCACGGACCTGCAGTCGGAGTTTTGACAAAGTCCTTGAGTAACAAAACGTGCTACTGAGTTTCGGACTCTGAGCCAGAATTTCGGTTAATTCCTTCAGTAACTTACCATACTGTCCCAAACATTCAACAATTTTTTTGAACTGGATTAAGTGAATCTATATTCCACTATAATTTTCAGCCTTCTAATTTTTGACCTGTTTCGTCCAAAGCCCCTAGGTTTTCTTGCTGCCTGATTTTGGTCCAAATTCCCTGTTACATCCTTGGCCTGTCCCTAGAACTTCAGTATTCAAATTTCAGAACTTAAAAAAGGGAGATCAAAGCTGCATCTTGGAGCTCACTCCGCACGTAGTCTCGTAGCTCGCTTCGCATTTCTCATCCACGTGACTTCCACACCCCTGCAAGGTTGCACGGGGAACGTGGATACTTCACATTCTGGCTGCAGTCCTTAGAACAGTTCACTGAAGCTGAAACCGTGTGTAGAGAAAACAGATTTTTTGCATTTTTTAGAGTGATTTGTCCACAAGACAATGTTTTTCTAGGTGCTTGAATGGTCGAAGAAAAATGATTGTTTTAATCGAATGTATGGGGCACTACGGTACTTCACTACTGACATCCAGCGGATCATTCACTGGACACCTTGGCAGCCTTTCCGGAGAAAAATCTCTACATGGACGTTTGTTTCTCGGTCCAGTTGATTATTCACCGGAAGTCGAGTTGCGGTCGGCTTCCAGAGCCGCTACGCACATCCCAACTTTGGAAGCTCATATCTCCCTCGTTACTTGTCCGATTCAGGTGAAACAAGCTCCACCGAATTCAGCAACTCGTCTACTTTCAAGGGCAATCCTCCACTTTAGGATCTGAGTAATCCTCGAGCTGCTAGATCCAACTGCGAGGATTTTCCTCTCACTGGCGGCTCGCCGGCACCTCCCGGTGCCGCAATTGGACATACAGAGGGGCAAATCTTCGACAACCCTTTGGTTATGGCTGCACTCCATCTCCTCCTATCACACTATTGTTTTTGCCTGGGTTCTCTCATGCCGCATCCATGTCTTTGCCTGTGTCGCCTCCTATACCACCTGTGCTTCCTACTTGTGTGATCTCCTATCGCATCAGCGTTGTTAGGAGAATCATCACTTAGCGCATCACTATTGATGCCAACACCATGGCCTGCATTGCTTGATGTGGTCCCATCTACGGATGACCTGGTCACACCCTTGCTGCTTGTCTCCTTGCCATTCATTTTCTTGCCTGACGATCGCCTCAGGCCTTGCTCTATGTGCTTGCCAGCCGCACTACTTTTTCTGGCCCCTCTAGGCCCGTTTGGTCTGCCCGTCCAGACTCCGGTGATGTCATTCGCCACACACGGCGAGCTCCTCCTTCTGGTCTTGATGCTCTTGGCCTAGCCGCACGTGTGGTGAAACATAACACTACACTTGGATAGCCCCTCATTAGTAATGAATTCCACCGTGCTATTACGTATGCTGATTCTAGTCGGCATGTGCAAGGTCCATCAGTTGCCACTGCATTCATTGCGACTGGCACCACCACATTTGTACCCAAACCACACACTGTGCAACAAGCCCACTATGCTAAAGATGCAACACTCTGGGAGCAGGCTGTACGCAAAGAGCTGGCTGTCATCTTAAGCATGAGGTTTATGAGAAGCTGAAGCTCCCACCTGGTTGTAAGACCCCAACAGCTCGTTGGTTGTTTCAAATGGAAGAGAGGCCCAATGGCCGAGCCGAGCGGTACAAGGCTCGTTTTATTGCCAAGGGATTCTCCCAGTTGCCAGATGTGGACTTTGATGCCACCTTTGCACCCATTGGCAAGTACATCACTGCAAAAGCCTTGTTGAGTCAGGTGACACAGGATGATTGGGAGCTTCACCAGATGGACGTACAGAACGCGTTTAATACAGCAAGCATGAGGTAGATATCTATCTCCTATGGCCAGCGAGGGTTTTAGGACGCCACAGACCGAATCTGGCGCCTTCAAAAGGCCTTGTACGGCGTGAAGAAACCACCCCATTGTTGGAACCTTGAGATCTCCGCTTCCTTGAAGAGAGGACGATATCACCGCAGTCCAGTTGACCAAGTCTCTTCATGAGTGCTCCCTCTGCACGCTTCGTCACTGTCCTTGTCCGAGTGGACAAACTCTTGACCGCTTCCCCTAGTCCCCGGGCTGTCTAGGATATGAATGATCTCCTCTAATGTGTGTCAAACATGAACGATCTTGATCCAATTCGCGTCTTCTTGGGTATGGATGTTGACTGTGATCGCTAGCATGGTATGTTGCACAAACATCAGGCTGTTTTGGTTGGGATGTGGGGTGAGCGTTTTGCTGACTTGTTAGCCAAATTCCCCTCTGCATCCACGCTAATGGCGCTCACTGGACAGAGGCTTCTTATGTAAGTATACCCACCTCGTCTGGGGGAGCCCGTCGATGTCACGACATACTTCTAAGTCATTTGCTCCCTTGTGTTCCTTGGGACCACTATGCATGCAGATGCTACCCTGGTTGTGAATTTCTTGTTGTAATTCTCACAACACCTATGTCAGCTCCATCGAGAGGCTGAACTACGCGCTTGGTACATTATGTGTACCCCATGCCTGGGCTTGTGCTTCACGCTTAGTCGTCCATAGTGGTTGATGGACGGACGGACAGACGGACAGACGGACGGATAGACGGACGGGTGGACGGACGGACGGACGGACGGACGGACGGGCAGACGGGCAGACGGACGGACAGACAGACAGACATACAGAGACAGAGACAGACAGACGGACAGCGACAGAAAGAGGGGGGGGTGGGGGAGAGGGAAAGGGGGAGAGAGAGATGGTCGCAAATAACATGATTCAAATCTCAAACTCATTCTACACAAGCACACAGCTTTTTATCACTTCCGCGTCCTGTTTTGAATCAGACGCAACGAGTGCTGCACAGCAGCCAGCAGCCGCGCCATACTCTCATGCACCATTCTAGCTTCCCTCGCTACGTCCATAACTGCCTTGGCAGAGGGCCCTTGGAGGAGCATCTCAAGGGGCTGCTGGCCAGAGCCCAGCATAGCAGGCAATGCAGACAATGGCAGTGATGGCGGCAAGCCCGATAGCGCAGGGGGCTGTCGGCCCTCCCGTGCAAGCCGTGCTGGTGTCTCCTCATTCCGTTCGCTTGCTCCAGGAAGAAGCTCCGCCAGCCTCACCTTGTCCGCCACTGGTCCAAGCGTCGAGAGCAGGCGTGCTGTGTTGGCACCGCGGGACAGACGGAAGCGCCTGCTGTTGCGCGCTGCTGTCCCATGAAGGAGAGGGCAGGCGCCTTCTCCGCTGCCTGGCCCGACAAAGGACATGCCGGCAGCCGCAGCAGTCCCTGATGCCGGGGCAGCATCTGGGGAGCCTGTGGCGTCTGGCACACCATCTGCAGAGGAGGAGCCTGGGGATCCTGTACGCTGCGGACCGACATCCCACCGGACAGAAGCAGAACCAGAGACGTTCTGTTCGATTCGGGTGCCGACTCCATCGATGCAAGCCGGGGAAACATCTGCCACGAGACGGCTTCTTTGTGCGGTAGAAACTTCAAACCCCTTCCCTGACGGTCCAGCCTCCACCCCCGCAGCTGAAGCAGGAGTACAAGATTTGGACGACCCAGCCCCGCCTTCCCTCACACTCCCACCTCCTCCCCCGATCTGACCACTCCGTGGCTCTTGAGATGCAATAGCATGCCCAGTTTCCACGGCAGACTTCGACAGAACAATGGCCGCACCTGCTGCCAGTGCCCTTGCTGCCGCCGTGGCCACAACTGCGGCTTCTGCTGCAGCTGCCACCGCCGCCACCGCAGCTGACGAATTGCCCGTACCGCTGGCGAGCAGGGGAGCAAGCTGCTGTTTGCTTGAAGCGGCACCATCTTGCTTGGCAGGTTCACACTCTGCCTCCGGATTCGCTCTCTTTGGCACCCCCTCCTCTTCCTGCTCCGTCTCCTCCTCCCTTCCCTCCACATCCACATCGGATTTCCCCTTCCACGCCTGCTTCCTTCCCCCCTGCAACCTCACTTCCTGCCTGCCCACTTCCTCACTCATGCCTTTCCCACACGCCACCTCTCTCCCTCCCTCCCT
>SZWC01001998.1:93439-112086 GCA_023375785.1 Penium margaritaceum | reverse complement strand
GATTGCCTGTGGTTCACAAGGGGGGTCCGAGACTTAACATGCGTTGAAAGTGAACCTGATGTCCCTGCTACCGCGGAGTCCAGTAGGAGCTCGCACAAAAAGAAAACCCCAACTACCTAATGTGATTCGGGATAGGGTTTTGACTAAGGTTTGAGTACAAAACCTTTACGGTTTGCGAGTAGCAAAAAGAAAAAACAACAGCGTTTCCACTCGATCTCGAAAACGGACGTTTTCGCTCGATCTCGATCGAGCGATGAGCATTTTTTTTTACACGCAAACCCCCTAGTTTGATTTAGGGTTTTGTATGTTTTGCGCGGGCGGAGCCCGTGCAAAACATGCAAAACCCTAAATCAAACTAGGGGGGTTTTGTGTCGAAAAAAATGCTCATCGGTCCATCGCGATTCTCGCGTGGGAGCGAGAATAGTGAGGGGGGTCCAACATGCCCCACCTCGCTTCGCTCGACCATCGGCACATGCCGTTGATCGAGCATGGTGAAGCGAGTGGGCAGGGCATGCTTATTTTTTGAGTCGCTTGGTAGGGCGTTCCTTACCCCCTCGCGGATGGCGTATTACGGTTATTATGCCCTTCTTGAAAACAATTACTCGTCCAAACTTGCTCTTATGTTTTTAACATCGTAGCAAACTAAAGTGAACAGATTAAAGTGATCGATCGAGGCAGTCCTCGAACGGGTCGGTAGGCCCACGGCCAACAGGCCCATTCGAGGGATTTTTTTTTGTTTGCGTTGCGAACGAGGACATAACGCGACCGTGGACATCCACGGTTGCGTGATTATGATGTACACAAAAGACTGGCGGCCAATTTTCGACGACAAAAAAAAAGAATCTGAAGACAAAAAGTACACTCCCAGTGTTTCATGTACCAAAAATGTGACTACTTGTCAGTGCACACAGAAATCTTGTCACATGAAGGAACAATGAACATAGGATGAAACAAAAAGGGCATAAATAATCCGCTGCCCGTCGTTTCGGTGGATAGAGACGCGCTGCCCATAGTCGATTTCGACCCGCACGCGGTGCCCAAAGTCGAAAACGACTCGCACGCGGTGTCCATAGTCGGAAACGGAAAGAATGCGGTGCCCATGTTTTTCAGTTTCCCAGACGAATCCGAGTTTTATGTCTACTGTGCCCAATATTCACGCGAAGTATTCGGTTCGCTTTGACTTGCATGTCGGAAAGAAACCTCGCATGTTGCCAGCCTGGACAGGCAGCCTCTGCTTCGATTTGTCGTTTACCGTTCGACGGCGGGAAGTTTGCACAACCTGAACCCATGCATGTGGACCGCCATCGTCGCGCCGTAGCCGACGTCTGCGCATCCCCCGGAATAGCACATTTTTGTCGCCAATGAATGCTCGCCGAATGGTTTAGGCCACCGGCAACGACATATTGTCCACAGTGGATGTTGCCGACGCCGTGCGCACGTCAACCTTGTCGACGGCATGTGCCGACGTCCACCCACGCTCACGCGAACAGGTTCATCAAGTGAACTGCTTTTTCTACCGGTTCGCACGATGAACCGATACTTCGCCGTCGGTTGAAGGTGCTTCCCCAATATGAAGTTGCGCTCTGTTTACTCCTACTATTGAAGTTTGACGAACACGTTCCTTGGACATGGACAACGACGCCCGTCCTAATGGCCTCACACATCAGGGATGGGGTACTCCCGTGGAGGATCCTGTGGCCGTACACCAGGCATGGGTGGCATTGAAGGAGGCGTGGGACCGCTATGTCGCACGCAATGCAAGGTTGGGCTACATTGTACCATCATGGGTCGTGACTCCTGTTTCTCCGTACCATATGGCCTGGGTTTTGGGAGTGCCCATGCCAAGTAGCAGGCCGCTCAACTGTCCCGACCCATGGGAGCTGTGGATATGGTCGGAGCCACCGAGTCCGTCACGAGGAATCCATGGTAATGCCGTCGACAACTTTGGGCATGTCTGATTTAATGTAGTGAGAGTACTGGGTTTATGAGTATTATTCCAGTGATATGTTTGGGCAGCCCAGTTATTTTCCATGCAGAACAATGGGTACGCCTTCATTATTTCACGTCCACAATGGGCATCCGAGGTTTATTGGAGAGACATATTTGGGTACATGAGACATTACGAGCATGTGGTGTTGGTGTCCTGCTCATTTCAGGGCATACAATTCATATTTCATGGGCATGTGGTGTTAGTGTCCTGCACATTTCAGGGCATCGAGTTCATATTTCAATGGGCCAAATAGCTCAGATACCCATAAAACGCAAAGTGTGACTCTGATCCGCCCGGTAGCGGCAAAAAAAATACTCAAAAGCCCAGTCGAAAATCATGCTCGCTCACGGCATGCGTCGACGAGCGAGCATGAAAAAATCCTGCATGCGAAGATCACTCCCACTCGAGAATCGCGAGGGAGCGATGACCGCTTTGTTTTTTTTTTTGTTTTTGTCACGCAAACCCCCCAGTTCGATATAGGGTTTTATGTTTGGCGCGGGCGGAGCCCGCGCCAAACATANGAACTGGGGGGTTTGCGTGACAAAAAAAAACAAAGCGGTCATCGCTCTCTCGCGATCGAGCGAAAACGCCCTTCTTTGGTCTTGGATTTTTTTTGTAAACGCAAACCTATCATTTTAACACACAAGCCGCATTCAAACCATACCCCGAATTACATTCGAGGTTTTAGGGTTTTATTTTTGCGCGGGCTCCTGCTGGGCCCCGCGGTAGCGGGGCCCAGCAGGTTCCCTTTCAACGCATGGGGAGTCTCGAACTCCCCTCAAACTCTAAACAAACCTCCCCCCGCTAGCATCACAAACCCTTCAACGAAAGGGTTTGTGTTACTAGCTAAGGGCGCCGCATTCCATGCGTCGTCAGCGCATGGCATGTGGTCTTGCCATGCATTTTTGTTTGTTTTCTTTGTTTCTGGCATGGCGGTAGCGGCGGCTGATGGGTAGTTAGTTTATTTCTCGCTCGACGACGGGCGAATCAGTTATATATTTCTACTATTCGGGTATCTCGTGACCGAGCCCTATTTCAATGTCAACCATGGGCATTTCAGTAATGTTTAATGATGAAATTTGGGCACGAAAGCCTTAATAGTGTTCATTTCATGGGCATGTCGTGTTAGTCTGGTGTTAGTGTCCTGCGCTTTTCAGGGCATATAGATCATATTCTAATGTCAAGCAAGGGCATTTCAGTAATGTTTCATGATGAACATTGGGCATGAAAGTCTTATTCCTGTACCTATTATGGGCATGTAAGTAATGATCTGGGTAGAATATGGGCATTGTTGCATTATTTCTCCGTCAAATGTGGGTATGCAGATACTAATTCAGGATGAATTACCCACTCCACTCTGGATCTAACCACTTTGGATCCAGTACACTGCACAGCCATAGCCAGTTGCACAGGTCGCATCCACAACCCTGACGACCATCACACCCCAGTGCATCATAAAACATGTCCTCTTCGGCATCGATGTAGCCGATGTTGTCGTCTCCAGACACGTAGAAGACATCTTCCCCATGACTCTCCTCTGCCTCTGGTACAGTAGTGTAGGCATCCGATTCACATGTGTCGTTGTGTGTAGGTGTACAATGGCACATGCCTACGAATCTTGTTCTTGTTGGCGGCCACAAGTAGGAGAGCAGTTTTTGACACACCAATGTTGTACCAACTCCCATGAGGAACATGATAGTCAAGTCGTCTTGTTCACAAGAACTCATGTTGTTCATTCCATCAAACTAATGACTGAAAGAGAATGAACTGAAGATGTGAAGAGCCTATATGTACTCTTCGTACCTCTTAGTGGTGGATCAAGATTTAGTCAATGTTATCAGACCACTCTTCATTGCAATTTGAATACAACCGCAATTGTGGATTACAACACTTGCATACTGGGACAAGGCACAAATCATACTTGTCACTTATGATGCTCAGTTATGTAAAGTGACGAGTATTAGATGCTTTGGGGTTTGTACATGGGGTGGGAGGAGTACCCGAGATATGGCAATGGTCACTCAAATCCGTTGTGAAATGCTGTTACTCAAAACTACTAATCCACGTACACCACAAGTGAAGCCTACTGTAATGCAGGAGTGTAATCATGCGCCACATGTAATCTGGCATGCACCTCCCCTACCAAAAGTGGTCATTGTTGATCTCTGCAAGGCGAACACAGGCAATGAACACATAGTTAAAATTCATGAACATAACCAAGTAACTCCTGAAATGAGATAGGGGCAGAATGAAACAGCTGACCCAGACTCACCAAATGGCAAAGGACCGGTTGATGCTGTCCACTTCAGCATGGAAGGCCATCCAGGCCTCCTCGCGGTCCTCGGCATCACGGTGGTCGACGCCTTCCTCGTCACTGGACACAGAGACAGGGTCGACGACCTCCTGCCCCCCCTCCCCCCCTCCTCCTCTTCCTCCTCCCCATCCCCCCCTCCTCCTCCTCCTCTTCTCCCTCCCCTCCATCTTCGTCCTCCCCCTCCTCGTGGGAGTGTTCCTCTTCCTCCTCCTCCTCCTCCTCCTCCTCCTCCTCCTCCTCCTCCTCCTCCTCCTCCTCCTCATCCTTAGACTCTGCATCCTCTGCGGCAGGTGGTGCATCATCGGCCTCATCCCCTGAGTATCCCATAGCGGCCATGTTGCTCCTGTACGAGGCACGCATGCGTTTCTCTGCGTCAAGCTTGGAGACGCGTGCGGTTGCCATCGCCTCTGGGCTTGGGGCCTCCATGTTCGGGCATGCCCGCCGGACATGTCCCTGCTTCCCACAGCGTGCACAGATGCGGCGGTTCTTCAACTTCGTGTACCTGTCCAAGCGCACCGTGGCTGGCCGCCCACGCCCGCGACTTGGGCCCGGCTGATTCCACTTGGGCTCTGCGGGCTTGACCTGGCGCACCTTTGGGAGTGGGAAGGGTGCGTTGTAGGTGCGCTTGTAGCTCAGGTTGAGGTAGCCGAGATCGATGTAGGCGACCGGGTTCATGGCGTTCTCCAGCAGTAGGCTGCACACGTGCGGACACCGCACTCCATACTCCCGCCACCGCCCACATGTGCAGGACTTCGTCGTGATGTTCACGTTGCGTGGAGTGCCATTGGGCCGAGTGGCTGTGCCAGCGTGCCACGGTCCCCTCTCGTCGCCGTCCAGGTCCAGGGCGTACTCCCTGCTGCGGTCACAGTTATTCTTTAGCTTCAGTTAGAGCGCGGGCGCGACGTTGCCCGGGGCATCGTGTGCCAACCTGCGGCGAATGTTCCACAACCGCTGTACAAACAGATGCAAGTTGACGAAGCAGAAAAACGGGTACATCTTGCGCAGCTCGACTAGCTTGCCATTCAATGACTCCATGGCGTTGCTGGTGGTATGCCCACCGCGAGAAAGCGGACAGTACAGCCGACTCCAACGCTCCTTCGGAATACCGGGCTCTCCATTCCCGCCTAGCAGGTAATCCACCGCCCTAGGTGCTGTGCGCCGCATCTCTGCCAGAGCTGCGTCCCAGTCCGCCTCCGTCGTCACGTGTGCCAGGTTCCAGAAGAGTGCGCCAGACCTGCCCTGGAACTTGGACTGCACGTTGCGCATGAGGTGCCACGTGTAGTATGTGTGAGTCGCCCCGGGCAGCTTGGCCTCGACTGCGTTGGCCAGTCCCTTCTCCCGGTCAGAAATGACCACGGTCCCTTGAGCTGCTGCGTTCGGGTACGCTGCTGCCACCAACTCGCAGAACCAAGTCCAATTGCGCTCATCTTCTCCGGACACCAGGGCGTATGCAGCGGGCACCGCGTTGTCATTAGCGTAAAAAAATTGCATGATGAGCAGTACCTGTTTGTGGCCGTTTTTGAGGTGTGTCCCATCCATGACAAGGACCCTCCTCGTGTACTCAAAACCCCGCCTGCAGGCACCTGGTGCGATGAACACACGGTCGAAGGCACCGGTGTCACGATCTTTCTCCGCTTTGGCGATGGCTTGCGGGTCAACCCTCAGCACCTGCACGATGAACATATTCGACAAGATCAGTGACCGAACTATGTCATAGCCGTAGTCGCAAATGGTTGACAACAGGTACGTTATAACGGGATGTCTTACCTCGTCCACGTACCCTGGGAACATGCTCCAGGACTCGCTCTTCTTGCCGTACATTTTCTCCAGACATAGCTTCTCTGCACGGTAGAGGGTGGTGTATGGCACCTTCGTCTTGGCCGCTTCTGTAACAACCGCTTGCAGCGCCTTAGGCTTCACCGACGGGTCCCGGGCGATGGTGCTCTCAATCTGTCGTGCCACCCACCTCATGGTGCGCACGGGGTTACTCCGGCCGAGGCCGGGGTCACAAGGATGGCCATCGATGAAGGAGGTGATGTTCACTACACCGGACTTCTTGCTGTACCCGGCACGAACGATCCACGGACAGCCTTTAGTGGCAAACTGCTTGCACCGGGCCACAAACCGAGTGGGATCACTTTTCAGCCACCTCAAGGCCATGCGGTTGTGTACCGCATACTCTTCGTCTGCGGCTTTGCACGCGGCCATGTTCTCGAACGTTGAGCCACCCGGGAAGACCACCGCAGCCTTCCGCTTCTTGGGGGGGGCACGTGGGCTAGGGTCAGAGATGCGGGCGGGGACAGCTTTCGCCTTGGCGTTGGCTGCCTTTGCCTCATCGTCAGAACCGACGGTCCCGCCCTTCGTAGAGTGCACACGCCCGCCTACACGGGACATCCTGAGGGGTCCGTTGGCTTCACGGCGTGGGGCCCGGTCGCATGCAGCTGCCGGTGCATCGTCGTTCTCGGCACTTGGTGTCTGCTGCGTCAAGCACGGATCATCTGTGCCGTAGTCGTCGCTGTCGTCCGGCGGGAACCAGGATGATGTGACAGGTACGGCACCACTGTGGTGCGTCGTACCCGCCATCGGGACACTCCATGGGCATTTTGTTCATAAAAACGAGCTTTTTATACATTGGATACCCACGGTCGTCCCGCATGCGCCGTCTACGAGGTTGCCGTGGGCACGACCAACATCAACGACGCTTCGATGCAACACAATGCAATGCACGGCCAGACCACCCCCCNCTGGGGTCAGAGATGCGGGCGGGGACAGCTTTCGCCTTGGCGTCGGCTGCCTTTGCCTCATCGTCAGAACCGACGGTCCCGCCCTTCGTAGAGTGCACACGCCCGCCTACACGGGACATCCTGAGGGGTCCGTTGGCTTCACGGCGTGGGGCCCCGTCGACTGCAGCTGCCGGTGCATCGTCGTTCTCGGCACTTGGTGTCTGCTGCGTCAAGCACGGATCATCTGTGCCGTAGTCGTCGCTGTCGTCCGGCGGGAACCAGGATGATGTGACAGGTACGGCACCACTGTGGTGCGTCGTACCCGCCATCGGGACACTCCATGGGCATTTTGTTCATAAAAACGAGCTTTTTATACATTGGATACCCACGGTCGTCCCGCATGCGCCGTCTACGAGGTTGCCGTGGGCACGACCAACATCAACGACGCTTCAATGCAACACAATGCAATGCACGGCCAGACCACCCCCCCTCCCCCAACCGCAACTGTTCTCGAACGTCAGAAAATATTTCCCTGTAATGCGTACGACAGACGCTGTGGTAGGCACATGGTGACCGTGCATGATGGGAGATACATGGCGACTCGGGAACCCGGCAGAGTGTGAATTGAGACAGGCTGTCAACATCAGATGCGAGTGCGCACGAACATACGGGCGTGTTAGGTACTTACGTTTGTACATAATGTTAAACTTCGTCGAACCTTGAAAAAACAGACATGACGTGACACAATTGGCACGATGGTGTGCAGCGCCTATGTACGAGGCCAAGCGTTACATTATGTTATGTAAGACCCTCGTGAACAAGGCGTCAGAGCCCTAACGAAGCACGCGGTATTCTTCCATATTTGAAGAACGACCGGCAACGACATCTCTTTTATCATGGATGTTGAAATCAATGTCGAAAACGTGAAAACCATGAAACATGTATCACGCGTGCCCATACCTGACACTAACCGAGGTCACAGATGTCATGTCGATTTCAACTATGGGCATCGCAGTCATTTCGATTCCGACTATGGACACCGCATGCGAGTTGGAATCTACTTTGGGCACCGCATACGGTTCGCTTTCCACATTGGGCGCCGCGGATCTATCGACCACTACGATGGGCATATAACAACTCCGTCCAAACAAAAAACATCATGTGAAACCAATGAAACGTAAGAAATCATAGTATGGATACCCACTGTTGCCGAACTAACTTGTCTGAAACTAATGTACAATGAATTAGTTTGCAATAGTGGGCACGTCATGCATGATCTCAGGCGCTTCAAGAAAAGTGGGTATATTACGCATGTTTTGTGTAAAGTGAGTACTGTGTGAAAAATGTGCAAGAAATGGCCAGGAGAAAACTCGGAGGCCCAAAAAGTGAGTATAACGGAATTATGTCGTTTACATTTTCCTCCTAGGGAGACTCCTGGCACATCCTTAGTAGTAGGGCCCAGTGTTGTGTCAATCATGACATATGGAGCTATTGCCACTTGTTCGGCTAAGGTGACGGTTGACAATGACTTCGCAAGCATCCGCACCATCTACCATTGGATTAGATTTTTTCTTAGTAACCACCTCACGAGAGCCATTACCTTGGTGGCATTGCCCTTGCTCGTCCTTTGCTCACTTGTGTGGAGATTTTGAATCTTCACCTATGCCTTTTTATCATTAGAACAACAAAGTATTTCTTAATTTTGTTTGGTTCTAGTTGGTTGTTGCCTAGGAGCTCGTAGCTACGCCATTGCTCAACTCTCACTGCTGAGATGTACATGTGCACTTTCATGTGTGCTTGTAGAAGAGGGCACGACCCCACACTTCTGGTCGTGTTTCAACTAATAATGTACCGTTTCAAATGTAAATTGGCCATTTTTATCCAAACATACCATCGCTTCTTCATGGCGCGACAAAAAATATTACAATAGGATATTGTTAGAAGGATTGTTGAATATCCTCCTGATACGACACCTTAATGCTACATAAATTCATGCCAAAACAACTATAGTTTATATCGGATTCATGTATTCATGTGCGAGTGCAATACGTTTCTAGTTTTCCGTGTGTGATTTATTAATTAGCTTTGGAACTATTCAAGATATTTCAAGATTGAATTCAAAAGTGCACTTTTTTCTCCCGGCATGTGACTACGAAGGATGTTTTCCGGTCCAAAAACAATGTTTTTAATGTATGACCTTCAGCGTATCGAACACGATCAGTGAAAACTTTGTTCCTTTTGTGTGCAGTTTACACATGTTTGTTGTAAATGTGTGCGAATGATAAATGATTTCCATAACAAATTTTGTGTGCGACTGCAATTTTTTTTCCACGAATTCATCTATCACTAGGGTACCCACTTTGATACACCATGAAATGCCTCCACTATACATCATGCAACCACAGCAATAGAAGTACCTTGGAATGGGCTAGGCTAATTGGGTTTAGCCAGGTGGGGCGTTCAGGTCCTAGCATTTATCAAGCATGTGCGGTGAGATTTCACATCATATGGTCCTCCAGTAGAGCCAGAGACAGCTTAGTGCCAAATTCTGGCAGTAGTGTTTGTCAATGTCAAGAAAACCATTTGGTCAAGTTGGTTGCTCCCACCACAACCACGTCCAACGGTAGCATCTTTGACAGGCTATAGCAATGATAGCTCTAGCAACAACTCCTACAACCCAGGCAAGACCAGTAGACAACTTAGAATCCCGCATCATTTTGCACCTGCAATGTAGGTCCAGAGAAGATGCTTGAGTAAAGGATGTAGACATCAGTAAGAAAAACAACAGGTGGAGCAATGTCATCGGACATCACTAGGAGTGGTATCTTTTAAAACGCTTTGCAAAGCGTTTAAAAAATCAACATCCTATAGCGCTAGCGATAGGGAGTAGCAATGGTGGCAGTAGCAGCAATAACAGTTACGGCTGTTGTATTGTACCATCCCGTTGGCCACTAACAAGAGCTACAACACCTGTTGCAGTGGTGCGGAATTAGCATTTGCATTTGTATCCATGCTTAATGTAACCACAACAATACTAACATGATAACTGTCAATGCCGGTCGTCGACATTGGCAGGGATACATGGTCTAGTAACATAAGCTTTACCTAACGTCTGTGGAAACCACAGTAGCTGGCACCGGCACGAGTAGCTCAACCAATGGGAAGTTGCTTCACAACTTCCTACACTTATAAGAAGCTCGTCCTGGAGCCCCCATTGGTTGACGGGCTCATCGGTCAACGAGCTCGTCAGTTGATGAGATTGCAATTGATGAGCTTGTTTGCAAATGAAACTTGAGGTCCCATCCAAGATTAGGAAAACAAGAAGGTAGTCTATGGTCGGTAAGCCCTAATTCAAGGCCTTGAGGATTGAAGCCGTGGACACCCTCACCGTAGAACCTCATAGTTGCCAACGAAGGTCACTTTATTCATATTTTATTTTTCATTGCAATCATGTACACCTTATTGTAACTCATTTTCTTTCTTGTATCCTATCCTCTATCAAGGCTCAGGCATCTAGGATTTTGCCTCATTGTTTTGGAAGACTTTAATCTCCCACCAAGAGGGTACTCAGTTTCATTCTGGCTCAAGACCCATGCACAAAAGGATCTGACCTCGTGCAATGGGAGATCACCCTCTCTTTGCTATGACGACGGTTTTTCTTTGGTCATGTGGCTAGGTTTGGCACAGTCCTTATCGGTGGCAGTTATACCACAGCTATGGTAGCAGTAGGCACCTCATCCCTAGTATCCCACTGGCTTCCAACAACCTTCATTTCTGTAAAGGCCTCATTAGCTAGTGCTATGCAGGAAGTTTCTTGCTTGGACCATTTTAAAATCCAAAAGAAAAAAACTTCTTGTTCGCCCCCTCTTCTCTCAGTTATGGTAGATTTTTTCTTGTACCGTAGTGCTGTTTGGCTTACAACCCATCCTAGCATTGCGATATTCATGATGCTATACTCTTCGTTCCTCCTATCCACAGCTTCTTCCTCTAGAAACTACCTCTTGTGTGAGTTTAGCAATGCATTTTTAAGGTCACCATTTGAATGTGGATGCAGCCCTTCATGGAGTGTCGTGCACTGGAGTTGCAGTGCAGCTCATCACTCAGTGCAACTGCTGCACCGAGTGATGATTGGATTGGGCGTTGGCCTTTGTCTCCCATGCCTCCTTGCTGTGAGTTCTGTGTAGACAATTAGAATTGTCAGTTTTGATAGCAGCATCGCTTGGTGCCATATGAATACTTTATCGTGTGTTGAGTGGCTTCTGGATTATCTGTTTAGGAGCAACCCATCACATGACAATGCCTCGTGTTGCATTTTTGTGGTAAGATGCTGTTTGTGCAGTACTCTTTGTTTGCACCAGTCCTGGTCACATACTTCTGTTCAAGGGGGTTGGAATTGTGTACTTGGTTGGATGTATGGGTATTGTGGTTCTCCATATGTCCTCGTTACGCTCAAGATCAGCTTCTTTTCTTTCAATCCTCTTGATGATTAAGTCAAGGAATCAATGCTATCTCGCTACATCTGCACTATGTCATTGCAGTCGTGTGGTCGTCCTACAGTTTGTGATGTGAATTTGGACAAGTTGAATTACGTACTATTTTTTTTCACCCTTGCCAGGTAAAGCTGTTGCTCTAAATGTGCATCTTTCACCTTTGCTTTCCATTGAGAAGACATGTTCGTTCCATCATCATCCTTTCCATGTGCACATTATCATAATCCATAGCTTGCTTCTTTTCTAGCCTATCATGGCTATTGATCCTAGCATGTTCCCTGCTGCATGCACTATTGGCTATCTTAATTGAACACAAGGAAAACAATATTGAATGTCCTGTTGTGCATCGGATTCCCATGCACTTAACACACTCCCACTTTTCCATGTAGATGCTAGTGGTCCTCTCTCTCATGACTTTATGGGTGGTGTTGGTCGTTTTCTGGTTTGAATGACGGATGATTTTTTTTTTGGCCTTAGATGCATGTTTGCATTCCACTAGAAGAGTGACATGGGGTTCATGATGAAATCTTGGCTTGTCTAGATTGTACGTGCTTTTCAATGCAAAGTAAGAACATCTTGCTCAGAACGTGATAAGGAGCTCATGAACGTGATCCATTGCCATTTTCCTCTCGTTTGAAGAGGTGTATAGTCTGGAGCTCTTTGTTCGACATACACCACATCGGAATGAAATCACTAAACGTTGGATCCATATGACATGTGATGTTTTTGGCACTTCTTGTCGAGTATGGTCTCCAACAGCTTTTTGTGTTTGAGGCCATGTCCTACCTGACTCAAGCTTATAATTGTATTCCTTGCGGTCTTTTGTCTAACCGTGTAACATCATTTTAGCATTCCCATGTCTATTCCAGTGATCCCTGTATTGCTCATGTATTGGGTAGCATCGCATATGTTTTCCTCCCTGAGGGCCAACATGCTGGTAAGTTGAACTCCCGCCGTCGTCTGTATCCTTTCTGGGGATCTTGCCCCAAAGTCCAAGGCTTGGTGATTCTTGGACCATGAGCGTAGTCCACTTTTCGAGTCTCACAATGCTCTCTTTGTTGAGATCAATTAATCTTGTAACATTTACCACTCTTTCTTGTTGTTTGTGCCCTTATCTCAACTAGGACATATGGTGCATGTAGATTTCCCTTTGGTGGTAGTTGTGCTCCATTCTACCCTGCTTGCATACCTACATCGTCTCCTACCACATCCACGCCGTTACTTGCATCATATCTTGTGACGTACACATTGCTTGTTGCATCGTCTCCTGCTCTACTGGCATAGGTGCCGCATCATCTCTTGTAGGCTTTGCCTCAGCACATTCTTTGTCCCTTGTCAGATCTACATTGTTGCCTGTGTTTTCTCCTACAACATCTACATCATTGTTGTCAAGGTGTTTGCTCCTGTTTCCATGTTCACAAGTTTCTAGGAGAATCATTGGCATGGTAGCCTCGAAGGATTTAAAATTCAACTAGATGGGCATGAAAACTTCCTTTCTCAACAGAAGTCTCAACACCATAAGGATGCAAAAGTTCTTGTGAAGGGAAAAAATACTACCCAAGTACTCAAACTGACATGTGGTTGAATCCATTGTAAGTTGTAATGCAAAAAACACTTTGGAAGGCTTAAGGCTAACTCGTATACACATTTCAAGTGTAGAATTGCACTGTAGATAAAAGATTGACCTGGATTAGGATTTCTCAATTATTCAAGGACGAAGATCTGCCTTGCCAAAGGTTGGATTGCTCAAGTGCAAAGTAAGGTCTCAGGAGTTGTTTCCTCAAAGACCAAGGCTCAACCCCCAAGAGACCTAAAAAGGAAAAATTGCAACTTGGTATTCCATGGTCTATGAGTCAAGATTCATTGACTACCAATGGTGCTCCGAGATGGCACTTTGATGTGCTGTTACAAGCCATGGTGTTTGGGTGACTCTAACAGTGGTGTTGTTTGTGGAAGATTATTGTTGATTACAAGAAAGGTCATATCTTAGCCATTCCTTCATGAGTGATGTCTCTTGGTATATTGGAAAGATCATATTAGGTCCACGTTGTTGAAGAGGTTAAGAAATCGATATGTCATGTGCATCCATGCATGTTTTGGCAACTTTGGTTTACCTATGATGTGGCACAACGTAGATATTGTCTTGGCACAAAAAACAACATCGCATGGAGTTTATCTCAAAAGTTTAATTGGCCTTTGGTACAACGCGATAGAAACCTTTGGTACAACGCGATAGAAACACACGCTACTTGGAGCAAAACAATGACGTGTTCAACATAACTCAGGACAGAGAGCATCATCATGCACTGAACACTCCCTTTGTGGGCCACTCATTCCACCTCAGCTAGGAAGAGCGACCTCACCGGGCCACACAAGGTACTGTGGGGCCAGATTGTTGTGCACTATCTCTGAATTCATGTGGTGTGTGAAGGTTAACCAAGGCATCCAAAGAGCGCTAGGATAAAATTTTGAGGACTTAATCCAAGCACTAACGCATCACATGTAAAAGTAGAACATTTATGTGGCATACAAGGTGTGTGGCCTACTGGTCTCCTAGGCCACTCAGGATCTCACATGCCAGTGGCTGCAATAGGTCGCAACATTGTGGAGGTTGTGGTGTATATCTTGCCATCTATTTTTCTTCCATAGTAAGGATGGTCTTCCCGGTTATTGTGGCTTCGTGCCTTTGTGCATCCATGGTCGTGATATCAATCAGCCACGTGGTGCCCAGCTCGTGATCAACTAACATGAGGCGCGGTCAAATGCATTCCTCCCGTCCCCCCCTGTCAGAGACAACAGGTGTTTGGTCTTCACACACATCATGAGCTGGTGCTTCATGTAGGTCTTCTACGGCTTGACAAGGATGGAGTTTAGCAAACACCAGGTGGTACCCTCCCTAGAGACCCTGCATGTCTCCGTTGTTGGGGCCAACCCATCTAGCTAAGGTAACTCTAAATCCATCAATGGGATCTTTGGCCAATGTGGAGCATGGACCTGGAGGTCTGTGGCTATAAGGTCATTCCTACTGTCCTCGCCATAGGGAGAGGCCCGCACTCACAGTAAAATCCTCCTCATCATAGTCTCCTAGCACCTTCTCTGTACATGACCAAAGAACCCTGTGTTGTGGCTACACAACTAGGAAGCTCTCCTGATACATGAAGAGTGATGCATGGCCACCATCCCTGCCTTCTCAATCCAATGCTTCTGGAGACCCGTGAACCACACCACACTCATCTGCAAATGAAGCTCCACTGTGGTGCTCTATCATATGGCGTCCATGGAGGACAGTGTCCCAAATACCATAAGCGACAACTCTACATCTACCCTTGCCCAGAGCAAACAAGGAGTGTGGCAATGGAGGGTACAAGAAGGAGATCTTCCAACATAGCCCCTCTGCATCCCTGGTAGCAGACCACTCGTTTCATTCTTATCTAGGGATCCATGAAATGATATAGATTCAAAATGGACAGATTCTGCTTGAAATAGGCAAGTTTTTGTATCCAGAATATCTTTGATGAACCAATCTCTTCAACCTATCATGGGAGAAATGGGAAATCAAAGTTGGGATGTGTAGAAAGAAAAAATTATGAAGAGTTTTTTGTTACATTGACTCGGCCAGAAATCCGCACATGGAGAAAGTTCTTCTTGAACTCTAGTTCCAACAAGAATCCACAAGAATTCCGTTTCCAGCAGCTCTTAGGTACCAACAATCCATATTGTTTTGTTGGATCAGCAGTAAGTTGAGTATGGGGAGTTCGGAACGACATCTGGCTTGTAGCCCACTCTTTGTATAACAATTTGTTACTTATAGATGCTGGAAACAGTCCAACTTAGATTCTGTTGAAGAATCTAAACCTGTCAAGCACCACTCTCAAACTCAGAAATAGCTTTCTCAAGATATGATGAAAAAATGTGGGTCTCCCCTAGAAGGGGGAGGGGGGGGGGGGAGGGGACTGCCACTACGTGTAGAGGTGCATGGGACTATGTAAAGGAAACTTGATGTGCTCTTGATGTGTGGTGGTGCCGTGAAAAGTGGGCATCATGCACATTACTAGATGAACGGGAGAGTACATGGCCTGCACTTTGGCAACAGTGGTGGGAGTTTTGCGTACCTCAATCATGCATACTTCTTTTTCTCAAAGAGCTAGGAAATGCCAGCATAACCTGTCACGTATTGTCTGTGTCCTTTTCCTTCACGAAAGAACTGTCTCATGATCTCTTCCGTCTCAAATTCTGCCTAGATTTTGTGCAACAATCATGAAGTACACAAATGGGTCTTAGAAAAGCAAAAAAAATGTCATGAATGCTCATTGAAGACCATGTCATGATGATTTTCTAGGCACCATACATTCCGGTCAACACCTGAACACATCATTGGACTCTGTTTTCAAAGTTACAACTTCATCTCGTGATGAAAGGTTGACTTGAGGACCTTCAATCAACGATTTTTAAGTGTCTACGATGCAACTGAGGTTTTAAAAAAATGGTACATCATGGTTATTGCGGATGATGCAAAATCAACATTTCAAGCAGCACCGGCACAATGTGAGAGTGTGCACATCTTGTAGAATCAGTTTTTTTTTCCACCACATTGTGGAGCTTGTACTCACGATGCATACAAAAGAGTGACTAGCTATCCTCCACTGGGAATGCATCTTATCCTCAAGCTTTCCACCTGGCTCCTATGCGATTCCTCCATCCGTCCATTGGCCAATGAATCGTTGAAACCGTGCTGGGGATATTGATGCAAACACCCCATGGTAAAACTCGTGAAGTAAATTAGTCTTTGGCGTGCTCATGATATTCCCTAGGAGGGAACTAGTGATGGCATGACCAAAACACCTGGCGAAGATACTATGCTTCATCACGACAGCATAAGCAGCTTTCTCCAAAATACCAAGACAAGCTCAAGTAAGGCTGTCGCAAGAGGAGTGGCCATCGCCGATTTTTGCAGGGCGTTTTGACTCCACAGACTATGAGCATCTTTCTGCCTACCAAAAGTACTAGATATACACACGAAACCAAAATGACAGCTCTCGCATGTAGACAGGTCTCATTGCAACTAGACATTGCAATATTGAACATGACAGGAGAAGCAACAACAAAGCTATGGATGCACAATGAGATGTCTTGGCTCCTACATGAGGGTGGGTCTCTCCGTTATGACACATAGAAAACATGAAAGGGAATGCGTATCACAACCATGAGAGGCTCATGACCCACACGATGCTGAGTTGTGCTACGAAGCACCAAAAGAGTGCACTAGTAAGATGGAAACCACCAAGAGTCAGCTCCCACACAACAGTGGGTCTCGCTGCTAGACATTTTTCCACAAAAAGTATTGGATACGCACACAGCACTACAATGACAGCTCCTGCACTTAGCCGGGTCTCTCTGAAACTAGACATTGTTATGTTCAACATGAATGGGGAAGCAGCTATGCTATGGATGCATAATGAGATGCCTTGTCTCCCACACAAGGGTGGGTCTAGCCATGATGACACATGAAAAACATGGGAGAGAAAAGTATCTTACACCCGTGAAAGACCCATGTCCCACACGATGCTGAGGCGTGCGATGGAGCACCAAGAGGGTGCACGACGAAGACGGAGCATGCCAAGGCTCAGCTCCCACACAAAGGTAGGTCTCGTCGCTAGGCTAGTAAACGATATCGAACAAACCAAATGGAGAAAAGAGGCTGAAGTCCACACAAGGTAGCTCGAAGTATGATGGAGATGAGTCAAGGACATGGATTGTTCACGGGAGGAGCGTGGCGGTAGGAAAACACAAGTCAAACGCGGAATCGTTGACTCCCGGAAGGAATTCGAGAGGGAGGGTGGATGAATGAAACGATGTGAGGCCAAAAGTAGCGATGATGGAAGGAAAATGATGGATGAGGGCAAGGAGACAGTGATGAAGGTCGGTGAGGGTGGCAGGAGGAATGGATGAGTCCGGAACAGGGGGAAGGGTGGAGAGGGCCGATGATGAATAGGATGGGATGGTTGGCAAAGAGGGGGTTATGAATGATGATGTTGTTGACAGAGCCGCTTGCAGGTGTGGGTAGACAAGGTGGGAGAAGGAGAGAGGGGAGTAGGAGAGGGAAGAGGAGGGGGGGGGAGGGGAGGGTAAAGGAAGAGGTTCGGCAAGAGGAGGGGTGCGAGAGGAGGGCAGGGGTTAGGGAGGAGAGGTTGGAGGAATAACTGCCATTGAGGAGGAGGAGGCAGACGAGACGAGGGTGGAAGAGAGACAGTGGCGGGAGAGGAGGTGAGCAAGGGCGGAGGGATGGGTGTGCAGGTGATGAGGAAAGGTGATGGGAGATAAAGAGGGAGGATGGGAGAGGAAAAAGGGGGAATGGTGGAGGCAAATGCAGAAGAAGGCAAGGAGAGGGAAGTGGTGGTAGGGGAGGAGGGACAGGTTAGAGGAGAACGGAGGGGCAGAGAAGGGGAGGAGAGGCAAAGACTGGAGGGAGAGGAGGGCGTGGTGGGAATGGTACAAGGAGGGCAGGGACATGAGATGAAAAGGGGAGGGGAGTAGAGGAGAGAGGGTGGGGATCAAAAGTGAGAGATCAAAGGACAAGGTCAGCAGCTGCTGGAGGGAGAAAGTAGGCACGAGGAGGAGTGGATGTGAGATGGATGACATCCGTGAGAACTAAGACCGCACGAAGCAAAGAGGGAGGGGGGGCACAAGGACGCATGAACAGTAGCCACACTGGCAACTTGGGTGGCAAAGGCAGGAAGACGTGGGAGGAGAGAATGATGAGACAACGAGATGGAAGAGACGCGATGTAAAACGTGAGGCACCCACAAAGGAGGACGAGAGGGGCATGTCTGCCATGCATGCGAGGGCCCAGCGCAGTAAAAATAGAGCAAAGAGCGAGAAGGAAGAGCCAACAGATGTGGGCCACTTGCACAAGGAGGAAGAGGTGGGGGGATGCCCAACAAGACAGGGAGAGGGGGTCCCAAGGAAGAGACTGGATGGATCCAAGGGATGAGGGTTCGGGAAGGAGGCACAGAAAGGAGGGAAGGCAAAGGAGACGGGTCAAAATGAGCCATAAAAGGGGAGGAGAGGGCTGGGGAAAGGAGGCAGGAGAGAAAGAATGAGAGAGAGAGAGAGAGAGAGAGAGAGAGAGA
>SZWC01001998.1:38543-67242 GCA_023375785.1 Penium margaritaceum | reverse complement strand
GAGCGCCTGCAAGAGTTTGTCGCCATGGTGGAGCGACAAACCGGGCGGAAGGTCAAGGCCCTACGGAGCGACAACGGCGGAGAGTACGAGGGGTGCAAGCCGTGGCTTCGGGCACACGGCATTGTCCACCAACCTACTACCCCCTACACACCGCAAAGCAACGGCGTGGCCGAGCGCATGAACCAGACCATTCTGGCCATGACGCGAACCATGCTGTTCGACTCAAAGCTCCCTCCTCGCTTCTGGGCGGAAGCAGCGCGCACTGCATGCTACCTCATCAACCTCATGCCTGCTGCAGCACTGCGCAGCAAGGGGACAGAAAAGGAGCAAAGTGCAGAACGCATGATGCCGTAGGAGGCGTGGTCGGGAAAGAAGCCGGATGCCTCTCACCTAAAGGCATTCGGCTGCACGGCTTGGGCCAAAGTCCAGGACGGGCAAGGAGCGGGGAAGTTGGATGCACGTGCGCGCAAGTGCGTGATGATCGGCTACGAGGCCGCACACAAGGCGTACAGGCTGTGGGACCAGGCAGCAGGGAGAGTCATCACCTCCAGAGATGTGACCTTCCAGGAAGAGTCACACGGCAAGGAAGAACTGCTGGACCGAGAGAACTCTCCAAAACAGGGAGAGTGGATCGTGCTGCTGGAGGGGGGTGACACACCCCCGCCTAACTGGCGTGGGACGCCAGTGGCCGTAGACAGCAAGGCTGCCAATTCAGGGAGAGCGTCCGCTCAAGCTGGAGCGGAGTTGACATCCGACACCGCGTCGGAGACATCCAAGGCCTCCTCGGAGGCCAGTGGCTCTTCCCTCCCAGCGACCCCTCCTGGGGAAGCACAGCAGCAGCAGCAGCACAAGGAGCTAGCACCAGCACCACTGCGGCGCAGTGAGCACCAAGCAAAGCCTGCAAAGTAGTACGACGGAGGGAAGGCCGAGTGGACTGGCCTGAGCTGGTTGTGCCTTGCGCAGGGAGAGCCAGCTACCATCAGCAAGGCTCTCTCGCGGCCGGACGCCGCTAAGTGGAAGGAGGCGATGGAGAGCGAGCTCGCCTCCATCGAAGAGAACGGAACGTGGGAGCTGGTGGACAGACCACCAAACGCACACATGGTGGGCATGAAGTGGGTCTTACGCATCAAACGCAAGCAAGACAACAGCATCGACAAGTACAAGGCAAGGATCGTCGCGAAGGGGTTCTCGCAGAGAGCAGGGTCTGAGTACGACGAGACCTACTCTCCTGTCGCGTCATTCCCCTGCATCCGCACCTTGCTGGCTGTGGCTGCGGCGCGCAACATGGAAATCCACCAGATGGACGTCAAGACCGNGGTACAAGGAGATGGACAGCTTCATGGCTGGCCTAGGCTTCTCGCACTGCCACAACGACCCCAGCGTGTATGTGCGTGCGGATGACCAGGGGTTGTTACTGGTAGCGCTGTACGTGGATGACCTGATTCTGGCCTCCACCTCCATGAAGGCCCTCGAGGCCCTCAAGGAGAAGCTGCATGGGTGGTTTTAGATGAAGGACATGGGCAAGCTTGAGTACTACTTGGGCATCGCCATACATCGCAACCGAGCTGCAGGCACCATCGAGCTCAACCAGACGAAGTACATCTCAGAGGTGCTTCGGCGCTATGGCATGGAAGACGCCAAACCCCTCAGCACTCATCTCCCCACGAAGTGCAATCTCACCTCCGCCCACTCCCCCAGCACGGAAGCCGAGCGCCGCGAAATGCAGGATGTGCCGTACCAGTCTGCGGTGGGTAGCATCATGTATGCCATGGTTGGCACGCGGCCGGATATCTCCTTTGCTGTGGGGCTAGTTAGTCGGTTCATGGCCAACCCTGGGCCATTCCACTGGCAGGCCCTGAAGCGCATTCTGCGCTATCTCAACAAGACACGGCACATGGGGTTGCAGTATGGCGGCCTTCAAGGAACAGACCCTTTGCGCCTCAAATGCTATACCGACGCAGATTTTGGAGGCAACGTGGATGATAGGAAGTCCACCTCGGGCTTTGTGTGCCTTGTGAATGGCGGCGCTGTGTCGTGGGCCAGCCGCAAGCAAGACTGTGTCTCCATCTCAACCGCAGAAGCTGAGTACGTGGCACTGTCTGAAGTGTGCAAGGAGACGCAGTGGCTACGCAACTTGCTTGCTGAGATGCATGCACCACAGAAGGAGGCCACGGTCGTCCACGTAGACAACCAGAGCGCGATGGACATCGCGTTCAAGGACACCCTCTCCAGGCGGACCAAGCACATCGACATCTGCTATCACTACACGCGCGACCTCGTTGCCAAGGGAGTGGTGGATCTGTAGTACATCGCGACCAAGCAGATGCTCGCGGACTTCCTGACGAAGCCGCTGGACAGTGACCCGCACATGGCAGGGGCACGGGGCATCGGGATGGTGAGCGCAGCAGACGAGGGCTGAACGGGCGGCCTACTTCACCGGTGGCCAACATCGCTGGACCCATGGCCACAGCACGAATCTAGCCGCAGATGGACGCAAGTGCAAGGGAGAGTTTGTTATGTTCTGTGTATGCCCCTAGTCCAATCAGCGGAAGATTTAGACTGGGTATGCACTGCGCTTGTAGCGCAAGTCCCCCAACGATATGCAAGAGAGGCTGAGAGAGACAAGGCATGCACTGCTCATCCTTGTGGAGTAAGTCCCTTTGGTCTACTCTTGGTAGTCTACCTGGTGCATGCTCCTTAGGACAACTTCCTACAGCCTAGTGGGTGAAGGCGTCATTTGTATGTGATTATGTATCATCTTTTACTCTTGAGACTTGGGAGAAAACTAATCCCTTGTTGGCCACCAAGAAAGAGGGTAAAGAACAAGTGCAAGTGCACACTTTGGTGTGTAGCATTGCCAGTTGGGTGAGAGTTTGGAACACTCTCCGGCCACGGTTGGGACAAGCTAAGTGAACCTTTCAGTGTGGAAACACCACTCCGTGGGTGATCTCTACCTTGGTTGAAATACCAAGGGCGGTCGGCGGTTTGCCTGTCGGCGCCGTTTACTCTAGACCGTGGCCAAGTGCGGAGTGACAGCTTGGTCTAAAAGGAATCTAGAGGTGTCCTGGTCTTTTGGATACCTTACCACCTGCTAGAATAAAACTGAGGAATCTAGGAGAGGGCAGAATCTTGTAGAGGAGGAAAGGGTTGCCTTCCTAGGTGGAAAAATGGACAGCCTACCAAGGGACACTCTAGAAGTCAGAGAATCTTCTAGGAAGCTTCAACTAAAGCATGCTTTGGTGTTCTGGAAAGCTTAGATCAGTTGCTATAAAATGCCCCTTCTTGTGATCCTTAATCAAGAGTTCGTTCCCAGTCAATTGAGGCCAAAACTATTACCACACTCGTTGATCAGTTTTCTGGCAACCTTGGCACTAGTTGCCTCTACAGTTTCAGTCTCTCCAGAAACAGTTGGTGGTGTGAACCAGCCACTGCTAGGGACGCTCTAGGGTGCACACTCACCCTAAGGCCAACATGGATTTCCGTGCGCAGAGGATTATGATGAAAAAAAGTAGTTTTTGGCCAGTTTAAGGACAAACTGACATTGTGTGTGTCCCCGCTGAGCAGCGTTGTAGGTATTTATGTTTCATGCTTGTCAATAGTCATTTATCTTTGCAGCACTAAGCTCTTCAAACTTATGAGACTTGAAACTTCGCGTCTCCCTAGCCTAACCCTTGCAGCTTCTTGCACCTGCTTGCTTCCTTCTGCACCAGCTGTCTGGATAGTGTTGCCACATCAGTAGTAGCAAGTATAGGGAACTTCCCAGCAGTTTCTCAATAAGGGGGTGGGTTGTACAATGTTTTTACTTCAAACAAGGGCATCAAGTTGAAAAAATGTAAAATAGGGAGCTTTTGACTCCCCATTCATGGAGTTGATTCCGGCCAACGCTCGTCGGCCGGAATCGGGCAAAGTCCTCCCTCCTCTCCCTTCCTTCCCCTGTCCCCCGGCAGCTCACCGTCCACCCATTCCATTACGGCCCTTAGATATGAGGGCCTCGACTGGATCGGACATGGTCGGTGGAGGGATGGACTGCAAAAGGAGGGGGGAGGAGGATAGAGAGATTGGGCGAGGCAGCGGTTGAAAACCGAATGTCCCCCCTTCCTCCACCACTTGATGGTATCATGGCCCTCCATCACGACAGCCGTGATGGAGGACAATGATCTAGTGATGCATGTCCATTTTTACCATGCTCAAGCAACAACAAGCATTGCTGTTTGAGCATGATGAAAACAGGGTGGCTGTTGGGGCTAATTATTGCCGGACAGGGATGTACAGAGCTTTTTCTTTAGAGGGGGGAGGGGGGGGGGGAGGGGCAGATGGGGCTTATTGTTCCAAGGTCAGGGTATATGGGGGTTATGCATGACAGAACAGGGGGTAGTCGGCATTTTTTCCGAGTCAGAAAATAGTGTATTTTCCTAATTGATTGGTAGACAGAGTAACAAGTCTCACATAGGTGATTAATAGACATACTACAAGGCCATCGCAACAAAAGGCATGTGAAATGGTGGACCCTAGGCAAAGCTACATCCAAAACTGCATGGCGGCCGTTCAGCATAAATGTTCAAGTTCTTAGGTAACAAGAAACACTAGCACTAGGAGTAAGGTCATTGATCGACCTCACCCATCACGCCGACAAGGTTTGCTCGCCGGTGAGCATGCTCCCTTGAAGGTGAATGCCCTTGAAATCCCAAAATTGGACACAAGCCAATGCGTGTACCCCACATAGACACGCAATATGTCACCTGCAAGGTGACATAGTCTATGCCTACCCAACCACAAGTTTTCAGGTCCACCATAGGTCTCACAAGAAATAGCAAGCTACAAACAGTTCAAGTCACTGGACAAACATAGGTTTTCTATAGAAGCGTTAGCATATGTTAAGCACGTTTGGCCCTGGCGATGAAGAAGACGGGCCATGTGGTCAGGATGGAGGAGACCACCCGCGAGGAGGATGGAGTTGTGTGCCTTCACGGTGCATCGCCTCCACTCATTGTACCGACATGCACTCCGCACTCACGGCCACCACAAGAGAAGAAATATGTACAGTAAGAGATTTACAGTGATGGCCTAGATTAGCGCGGGAGGGGTCTAACACCAGACCTCACTCTTGTTGCTAAACTCAATTTTAGCTACAAATTTGGCGCTAAGTCTTGAGTGAAAGTTTCCCCTCTCATGGCTGAGCAGAAATCGCTACTCAGGTGCAAATTCTGGATGCAGCAGGCCACGCACTTTAGTCCAAGTTCGTGAGGCAGCATAAATTAGACTAGCGCAACATTACTTCTGGCTTCCAGGTATAATTATTTCACAACACCCCACCATGACACGATGGTATGCATGTTCATACACATGCAAAACTCATTCAAGTGTGCATTGAGAATTAATTATACCTGGCAGTAGAATGAATTTCAGCACCTGGGGATAATTGCAAACAGCTGTTTGTACAATAGCTCTACCATCTGGTGATTTTGTCATGAAGTAATTATACCTGGCAACAATTTTATGTATTCAGCTACTGTCTGAAATTCATTCTTCCCAAATTAAAAACACTTCAATGATTTTGTTGTTCTGAGGTACCCAAGTCTGAAAGTTGGACATTCTACACATTACATCCGCAATTCTTGCCCGTGCTCTGCACTGATCGGACAAGCTTGATGCTTTTGTGCAATATTGACCGATAGTGACTATGCGACCTTGACTGGTTGATGTCAAACTTTTCAGGTGATAGCAGAGAGAGAACTTAGAGCTTTTGTAGAGGGAGAGAGTGGTAGCTTTTGTAGCAGTAGAAATTGACTGATGAAAAGAACAGATTGATGTCGCAAGCTTATGATCCTCGTAGCCTTGCATCTCAGGCTCAGACATGAAACTGATGAAATCTCTATCGCATGCACTCTCAAACTCAGGGTCATAGCAACGGGTGAAACCACTAGCGACCCATGTATTTTGATCTAGCAAGCTATTCACACAGCCCCATCTACATTGTATCCATCCAACGGCAGCGTCCTTGAGGTGACGCATGTCTAGGTTGACGTTGTTGCGGTCTTGGAGGTGCTCACCCACCCAGGATGAGTACGCCTTAGAAATCTCGGCCTTCAGTGGGCGCTGCAATCCCATGTCTGTGGGTTGCAGCTTCGATGTGTATCCTGCACGAATGTAGAGGAGTACCAACCATGGGAATCTCTCGGCAACCCATGCCTTTAAGGGACTTCGACACATGCGTCCGCCATGCGTCCAAGATGAGGAGCATGCGGGCATGCTAGGTGGACAGGTGCTACTTGGTGCACTTTGTACAACCACTCCTTCGTGGTTTCCATGCTGGCCCAATGGTTGAGGGTGTGTGAAAACTGCCTTACAAGAATCCAAAGGGTGTAGTCAGACTCCAGACTGTGAGGGTGACATGCCTTTGTTTTGCCGACCCAGATCACCTACAAGGGGAGGACTTCTCCATGGAGGTAAGATGCAGTCGATGCCGTCATGTGGCGCGTGTCCTCCTTCCCACAAACTTTCACTTCAGTTGACCCCTTTGGCCAGTAAGTTTAGCAAGGAGCAAGAACAAGCTGCACACCAGTGTGTTTGGCATCGAAAACAAGGCAATCCTTGATCTTGTTGACAAAGATGAGGAACACGGCACGCTTAAACATCGATTCCCCGCATGACTCTCAGTTGACCGGAAGCTTCTGCTTCGCTATTTTCCCCGAGCGCCATGGCCTTGCATCTCCGAGAGAAAAATTCCTCCACCACTTTCCACTCCATGTGGGTCAGTTTCCTCTCCTTAAGGATGGCCTCCAGCTTCTCTCTGATGGTGCAGCTGGAGAGAGGGGTACCATTTTCACTCATGCAAATGAGGGCTCAAATCACTTTGTTATTTAACTCTGGGTGTTCCGCAAAATTGGCCTTGCATCCACATGACTCCTGAAGCCATTTGGAAGTATTGGATACTGTAAGCGGTGCCGTGGTGCCCCCGCTAATGCCAGAGCAGAGATTGCATGAAGGCGGAGGGTACCCGGTTCATACCAGCTCCTGACCATAGATAGCGCCAACTTGTCGAAAATGGATGCGGCATGCAGTAAGCGGTAGTGGTCACAGAGATGGTTGATCGCGTTACCAATGCTGCCCATGTGTACCACAGTTACATGAATGATCAGTACATGTCCCAGGATGTACCAATCCATGTTCCTCTTGTGCTTGGCGGTCAACTCGGTGGAGGAGGACATGGCGGGTGAGGACGGCTCGGGTGGAAGCATGAGGGGGTTGGTGATGGCGACAGCCACAATCGTGGCCTCGTCAACAACTGCGTCGTCGTCAAGTTCTTCCATCAAGACATTGAACGCTGTGCGATCAACCGCATCTCATAGGTTTTCAGGAATGGCATCTTGTAGTGTGGTATCCACAGTGGACGATTTCGTTGCATGGCTGTCGTCGGCCACCGCGTCCATACCAGACTTGTTGTCCGACATGACGACCCTCTTTGCTCTGTGTTGAGGGAGGCGTTCATGGATGCTATCATCAGTCGGGTCCACATGGAGTTCTACCACAGGCACCGTTGTCGCAGATGGCACCACGGACAAAAGTAGGAGGAGGACGTGCTTCCTTGGATGCCCTGGCAAATGAAGGGGGCTTTGCATAGCTTTGGAGCAACAGGTAACTGTGCGACACATTCTTGGTGAACCTTTCTAAAAAATGCCTTGAGGATAACCATGGTGTCAATGTGATGTCCTATGTGGAAAACTGTGCACATGAGCGCCCAGCGTGCAGTCCTAAAGTCACCCACATGAAGCGACATATGCATGCAGATTGGCTTCTAGTGTAATATCTCTCCAGACCTCATCACCGCCGGGAAACTCAAAGTTACGGTTTTTTGACATGCTAGAGTCGACTTTAAAAAGAAAAAAAGAAAAAATCCTCGTTTCGAACTTGCCGACAGGAAGCGGGGAGTTAACTGCGGACCACCGTGAACAAAAATCAGTCCCCGGGACGAAATGAGAACTATAGATGCACATTATTTCATCCATTTAGACCCATATGCATTCATGGAACACCCAGACAAATGAACATTACACACGATAGATGTTTTGAAAAGACAAAATCATTGGGCAGTACGGTGCTTCGACCATGCTCATGTTGTTGATGTGTGAGTCACGGTGACCCCTGGACATGTCGTCACGGCTCGCCGGTATGCCGGAACACTCGAGGGCTACTTTGACAGCGTCCGCACCAGCCGGCGCATCCTCATGTGCTCTCCAGAGTTTTCTCGGTGACCACCTCTGAGGGTCCATTTTTTCAATGGTGCTTTTGTTACTTATCAATGATTCTGTTCAGTAGAGTAAATACTTCTGTACCGGACGCTTCTTTTCGTTTGTCATTCAGACAACCGAGGAGCCCATGCATTTGTCGGGTTCTCTGCTACTGGTGTTTTGGAGCTTGCAGCTGGGTTGGGCTAATCTCTCACAGGTTGGTTGGACTTGTGTGCTAAGTTCCACACACATGGGTGAGACTATATCCATGCACTTGTTGTGTGTTGTAACTTGCTTTTCATTCATCTTTGCCGTCTCTCCACCAACTCAAGCTGCGTCTGTCATGTTGTGTTCACCACAGTGTGGTCTCTCACACTGAACATCACTAGGAGGATTCTCTCATACCAGCATGGTATCAGAGCAATAGAGAGACACAACCTCTTCATCCCACCATACATCACGCAACGATGGTAACGGAAACATCTGGGCTGGGCTGGGCTAGGCTGGATGGGGCGTAAAGGCCCTGGCAACATGGAGGCCCTGACCTGAGGGCTCACGTCACCCAGTCCTCCGACAGAGCTGGAAGAATAATACTGCCAGAATTATTTTGGCAGTTTCCCTTGTCGCAGTGATCTCCTTGGTGGCGACGTGCAACGCGACTGGCAGCATTTTTGGCCACCACAACAGCATTGGCTGCCCTAGCAGCCGTGTCCGACTACCATCGTTGGAATATGAGTCAACTCGTAGCTGTAGCAGCAGTAGCAACAGTAGCTACAACAGTAGCAAAAGCCGCTACTCCATTCCGTAGCTGCTGTAGTAGTCGTATCCACCGCAGTAATAGCAACAGCAGCAACAACAAAAACTGCAAAAGTTGCAGCGGCTATCCCAACCCCTAGCTGCATTGTATCCTCGTACAGTAGCTAGAGTATCACCAGTGGAAACACTCATGGTGATAGCAGCAGCATTTGCACTTGTAACTGTAGCATTACTCTCTACATGAGCAACAACACAGCATTGGTCGCACTTGCAGCAGCAACTACAGTAGCAGCTACTAAACCAGCTGCAACAGCAATTGCAGCAGCAGCACTAGATACAGTCAGTCTAAAATTGAAGCCAAAGCCAATAGCCGCAACAGTAGCACATCACCCATTGTAGCAGCACAACATCAGCAGCTGTGCTCGTTGTTGCCTCCTGAACCTGCCTGCTGACGGTTTCAGGACGTCAACCGACGGGCTCGTCGATCGATGAGCCCGGCAGGTCGATGGGCTTGCGTTCGACCCCCCCCCTCCCCCCCCTCCTCCATCTTCTCCTCACTCGCCAGCAAGGGTTGAGAACAATTCCCACCCAAAAACAGAAATCTTGGTGGGGTAGAGGACATGAAGCCTCATCGCCCCACTCCACCAAAGGTGAACCCGGGTATCTTCCTGCCTGCCACCTTCTCGTTGGTAGTTTGATTTTTCTTTTATTTCCCAATCCTTTTTTTTCTTTTTTTCTTCTCCTCTTCTTTTTGTCTTTCCTTTCTGTCATCCTTTTCTGTATATGGTCAAGACCCCGGAATTTGGGTGTTTTTCCCGTTCCCTTGGGAAATAGAGTCTGACCCCGTGTGGTGGGAGGCCACCGTCGTCATGTCCTTGAAGGTTCTGACGCCTGGTTGGGCTTTTGAACCAGCCTCTTCCGCGGTGGTTGTACCCCGCCCAGGGTGGCGTTGGCTTCCATCGCTGTACAACCCTATGGTTAATGGGCCATCTTCTTCATTCTACACCCCCACCTAGTGGCTCCATTCCGCATGGCCATCTCTCTCCTCGCCACCGACTCGGTCCTTTTCTGAGCTGCCGCACAGTCTGGACACATCTACACCGGCCGCCACATTCACCTTTCATCCTCGACCTCGAGATGTCCACTCCAGTGTGAGTTTGACAATCGAGTCCGAAGGTCACTGTTCTTTGTCCGATGGAGCCCTTCGGGACGCGTCGGATGGTGAGGCTATGTCGTCTGTGGAGTGGATTGAGTCTTAGCAGTCATTCACCCTTCCTCGTCTCTTTGCTATGACTTCTATTCATGATGCGTCCCCTCCTGCCCTTGCTTGTAGCGTCACGCAATGTCATGTGACCACTTTGTCTTGTGTGTCCAGTGGCTTTTGGATCATCGAGTCTGGACACACAATTACATGACGTCATCTTGTGCCATATTTGTCACATTGGGGCTTGTCGATGACCTATGTTTCGTCCGCACTAGTCCTGGTCAAATGTTGCCAGTTCAAGGCGTTGGTGTTGTACATTTTTTCGGTCCTTCAGGTGATTGCTCCTTGCCTGATTTCCTTTTTGTCCATACGCTCAAGGTCAGCTTGCTTTCTGTCATTGGCTTGGATGATTAAGGAATGGAATTTGTTTCCTCTCATGGTGTTGGCATTGTGTCTGTGTAGTCATTTGGCCTTCCCATTCATCGTGGTTTGTGTTGGAAAAAATTGTATCATGTACCCTTTTTTACACCATCACCCGCCACCGTTGCAGTAGCGCACGTTCATGTTGATCTCTTGCCGTCCCCTACACATACGTTTTCTCCATCGCCGTCTACCGCATGTGCATAGAGCAGCCAACCATAGCCTCTCGCGTTATCAGCCTGCCATTGGTCTTGACCTCGGCATATTCCCTGTGCTAGGCACTATTGACTGTTTTGATTGTGTACAAGGCAAGTTGCATCGCCCTTCCTTCCCTTTGTCTGACTCCCGCACGCCGCACCCCCTTGCCCTTGTCCATGGGCCCGCTCCCTGATGAGTTTTTGGGAGGCATTGGTCGATACGTCTTGTGTCTTACGGATGATTTCTCTCGCTTTTGCTGGATCTTTGCCCTTCACCAACCTTGATGAAGAGCTTTATCACATCAAGCCTCCAGGGTTTGAGGACGGAACAGACAGAGTCTGGCACCTCCAAAAGGCCTTGTATGACCTGAAACATTCTTCACGCTTCTCGAACCTTGAGATCTCCGCTACCTTGGAGCGGATCGGGAAACACCACATTACAACGGACCCAGCTCTATTCATAAGTACCTCCTCGGTACCCTTTGTCGCCATTCACATCTATGTGAATGACCTCTTGACTGTGTCCCCCGACCTGTAGGTTGTCTAGGCTGTGAAGGATATCCTCTAATCAATGTACAAAACAAAGGATCTTGGTCAATCTTGTGTCTTCCTGGGAATGGAGATTGAGCGTGATCGCCAGCATCACATACTACATGTGCATCAGACTGGTTACATCAGGATGCTGGGGGACTGCTTTGCTGACCTATTGGCCACGCTACCCTCTGTATCCATGCCTATGGCGCTCGCAAGGCAGAGGCTTCTTACAACTACAGACCCAGATTGTTTGGAGGAGCCTCTTCATGTCACGTTATACCTCTGAGTCATTGCCTCCCTGATATTCCTTAGGACCACAACGCGCGCAGATGCTACCTTTGCTGTAAACATCTTGGCATAGTTCTCATAGCATTTACGTCACCTCCATCTGGAGGCCGCTCTGCGCGTGGTGTGGTATCTCATGTCTCTCCATGCCTAGGCATGTGCTTTTGCATGCAGTTTTCTGTTGTTGTTGACGGATACACTCACAACAATTGGACCCATGATCGCGATGTGTGCAGTCGCTCTGGCTACATCTTCCTTGTTGGAGGTACAGCTGTCTCGCGTACACAGCACATCAACATTGAGAATCATTTTTTACGTGAGCATGTTCCACGTGGCTATGTCTGTGTTGTGGGTATCGACACAAGGCAAAAAGTGCACCACCAAAGCATTGTGTAGTGGCAAGTTCAAGTTTGTGCTGTGTAGTTTTGGGTGTCTTGCATATGCTCTTGCTCCTACTTGATTTGTACCCTGCTCTTACTACTTCCTCTCTCTTTTAGTAGTTCTTGTGTGGCCCTGTCTTGTGGCGCTTACAATGCGTTCATGTTGCCGTCCTTTTATGGCCCTTACTTGCTTGTGGTGACTGGAGTATGTGGCTCATGGGAGAGTGTTGGTGTGTAAGTCACGGTGACCACTGGACTTTTCTTCACGGCTTGCCGACTTGCTGGGACACTCGACGGCTAATTTAACAGTGTCTGCACCAGCCTGAGCGTCCTTGTGCGCTCTCTAGCGTTTTCTCCGCGACCACCTCTTGGGGTCCATTTTCTTCATAGCCCTGTTCTTGCTTGTTGATGATCCAGTTGCATGAATTTTCTGTTTTTACACCTGACGCTTCTTTTGGATTGTCATTCGGAAAACCAAGGATCCCGTACGGCTGTCGGGTTCTCCAAAAATTTCTCATCAGTTGGTTGGACTTGGGTGCTTAGTTGAGTGCACATGGGTGAGACTATATCCATACACTTGTTGAGTGTTGGAGCTTACTTTTCATTCATCTATGCGTATCTTCACCGTCTCTCCACCAACGCAAGTGTCGTCTGTTATGATGTGTTCACCACAGTGTTCTCACACAAAAAACGCTGCTAGGAGGGTTCTCTCATTCCCTCACATGTGAATCACTCATGCAGATCTTGCTACCGTGGGAGTAACATCGGATGGTGGCCCGACGTTGCTCCGGCATCCACCAGCAGCTTTGAGATAGGTGCTACGGCGTCCCTGGTGCCTATTGAAAAACTGCGCAGCTTTTCTACAACCTCTAACATTTTCTCGATGGACTTGCTTTTGAGCCCGATTTGCATGTTCTGTATTCTACATCTTTTGGTTGTTCTTGGACCCACACACATGTGCAGTTGTTGAGTCTGGCTCAAGACTATACACTTGTAAGATCAGACATCTCTATATTCAAATAATTGTGCACAGGGCAACGAGTAAGAAAATGGTCATGGGCTTACTTCATGCTGGATTGACACTGCCGTGTACGTTACGGCAACTTTCAAGTTTGTGTCCTTGTCTGTTACCATTTTGTCTTCGCATGTTAAGCTAAGAAAGCTCTTGAGACTTCACGTCTCATGCAACTTGAGCTCAGCACACTACACATCTGCTTGGCCCAACCATTGTTTTTCCTTCCGCATTTTTGCCTACTAGTACGTAACCCACGTGGATAATGTTGCCACACCAGTGGCTGCAAGGCCGGGATGTTCCCTTGAACTCTCACACAGCCTGTACAGTGACACTCTACTACTCAATTGAGTGTCGAATTCTCGTTGGCCACTCACATCTCTATGCCCTCTTGACTTACTCATCGTGGCAAACACACATGTACAGATTAAATGACTATGGCCTTACTGGGGGAGACGTCACATGAGTGCGTTTTGGCTGCTGGCTCTGGCAACATGAAGCAGCCAACGTTCTACCGAAGAGTACCCTTTGAGCCCTCCACACCCTCTGGCACATGAATGGCCGTCATTTGACTGTCTTGCTTTAATGTGGTTGATGCTATGGTTTGTACACTGTGAATGCCGATCCATGCATCCTTGTGACTTGCCTCTGGGTGTTTGGGGGAGCTGCATAGTTTTCTTGGATGCTGATCCTTACAGGGTCATCGTGTCAGTTGTTGGCAATGTACTGGTGAGAAGCCACCCTCGGTTGATTCCGAGCGGATGGGCTCGACCCCCGAGTGGCGGTGCATGTCAGCTCGAGCGTCTTCCCGGTGCCGGTGTGCACTCACCGACCTAAAACTCTTGCTCCCCGCACCCATTCTTTTTCCCTCTCCTGACCTAACTTTGCAAGTCATCTTTGTCACATCCATGGCGTCCAATGCTCTCTAGCTCTCGCCCACATGACCTGCATGTTCAGCTAGGAAGTTTTCTACTAAGTACTGGTGTCAGAGCAGCTGGGGCAAGCTCATGTTCTCTGTCGATCCGGGACCCATGAATGACATGCGTAACGGTATTCTTGCTGCCGTGATTGTCCCACAACACTATTGCCGCCAACTCTCCGTTGGTGCAGCATCATTGCAGCCCGCAGCTATTCCTCGCTGCCGACTCTTCGGCAGCCAGGCTCCACTGCAGCCCACGACCGTTCCTCACTACCGACTCTCCGGCAGCTTGGCTCCACAACAGCTTACAGCTGTCCATCTGCAACTCTTGGCTGCCCCACCTTTACGTCTACGCTGCACTGCATTCTACCTTTTGTAGCCACACGACAGTCTTGTTGCATTCTCCTATTGTCTCGCACTTCCAATACCACCTGACGTCACAGCTCTCTGCCGCTCCGCTCTCGACTGTATCAGAGCTCTCAACTACTCCGCATCTTCACGCTGCCCCTCATCTCTTGCCTGCCTTGTGCTCCTCCTGCCTCCATCTACGACAGCCTCATAATTGTGGGAGGGACGGACTCTACTCCCACACGTAGCCTTCATCGTCATCATCAGCACTCAGCTAGAGGCAACAACACCTTTCGGCTACGTCTACAGCCACAAAGCCTCCATGTTAGATTCACTACAGCCCAACGGTCCCCCAGCCAAAGATTTGAACTCGCCACGCACGGCTGTCCACTATGATGAGCATGGATGGGAAGACCCACGAGTTTTTTACGAGCCCCTGCCCGCTGATGATGACACGCCACTCTGGTTTTGCATGCTGCATGGCTCTTATTGGCGTGAGGACCTCGTTGCCGTAGTCGAAGCACAAAAACATGAGATTGACTTCCAAGTCTACACCGCAGACAGTCTCCCACCATCACCACCTCATCCCTCAAGCATTTAACCTCCCAGGAGTACCCAGACATCCACCCCTACATCAGCTTCCAACCCTACTCCAGGCCCTACTACAACAGACACTGCCGAGCCGTCCCCGGCGCGTGACGTGCCCGGCGTGATCCCCATTCTCCCCATCCACACCAACTCCATCAGTTTGGCCAGGGCCGTTCACGACGCTGCAGCAGGTGCTGCCGCAACCTTCTCAGCCACGGCATGTGCTTGCAGGGTGCCAACACAGACTGTAGTGGGTAGAGCAGCCAAGTCCTACGTGCACGCGGCAGCTTCCCTCGCTTTATTCGCTGCTGCCACTGCCAACATCGCCATGCAGGTCACGGCAGTAGCTGCTACTGTTGCCACAGTGGCATCAGCTGACGCACCTGCTAGTGCAGTCCGCTCCATTTGTGCATCCACTGCAGCCGCAATCCTGAATCCTACTGGTGCCCCTCATGATCTCACGCACTACATCAGAATAGGTGCTTTTGTTGTGTCTTCACCAGCAGCAGTTGTAGGTGCCACAGTCACTGGCTTGCTTTGCCTGGTTGTGGCCATCACCAGGTGGGTGGCTATTCTGTTCTCCTCCAATAAAACAGTGGCGCCGTCCCTCTTTGCACAGCTCCCCCGCCAATACTCTGGTGAGAACATTCCTTACCGGTCTCTCTCTCCTCTCTTGTCTTTTTATTCATCTCCTTCAGCATACCTGGACCATAGGAGACTAAAGAGGCTTTACAGGTTGCCCTTAGTGAGGCACAGGCAGCTCGCCGCAAAGTAGAGGGAGAACTGCAACAGGGACTAGACACGCAACAGGAATTGGCCACAACTGTGGCCAACCTAGGCATACAACACTTGCGAGCCATTCTTGCTCTTCAGGATGTTCTGCCTACTGATAACCTTACCTCTACTACTTCTACTGAATCTACTCCTCATCCCAAATGCTCCTCCCAACTCCACCTCATCAGCATTGTCAGTAGCTGCACTCGCCCGGGTGCTCCTACCTGCAAGGAAAAAAGACTTTGAGAGTGCTCCACCCCAGTTCACCTCCAAGCTGACCTTCTCTTCATGGAAGACCCGCTTTAGCCCTTGGGACTAGGGTTAGCTACTGTTGGATTACTCAGCCAAGCCGCCCTTTGATCCTCAACTTGCTTCGGCCGCTCGTGCTGTGTGAGCTCTCATCAATGCCGGGCCTGAGGGTCTCCTCGATGACATAGGTACGTACAATGCTGACCTGACACGAGGCATCCCTGCTGATCATGTCTGCGCCTACGCGCTCATCCGTTACTGTAAGACCATCACTGGGCATGCTGTCTAAAGTGCTCTTACTGTGTAGTTAAACACCCTCCATATGCGCGCAGATGAGTCGACGGATGAGTATTGGGCGTGCAGCCTGCGTCTCCTACGCGACCTTAGGACTGCAGCCCGAGGATTTATCTTTGCTTGGCTTTCCATTGTCTCTGGTCTTATCCCCGAGCTCTCTACACTATACATGCATGCTCTCAACGCTGAGCTTGAGTGCCTTCTTGCTACTCCATTCCCTGCCAATTCACCCCCAGGGATTGGACCACTCTATGAGTTCATAGCTACTCAGCTCACCGACTGGTGGAGCGACCTCAAGAACAAGCGTATGCATCGTGCATCTCTTGTTGTGGTTACCACTTCCTCATCTTCCTCCTCTGCAGCTGCTGCCTCCACTCCCACCTCTTCTTCCACCGCAGCTCCTCACGACACCCACGTTGCTTCACGTGGCGGGGGTGGAGGGTCTGGACATGGGGGTGCCTATGGTGGCAAGGGCCGTGGGCGCGATGGCAAGTCCTCCACTGGGCCTACACCTTTTGCAGACATCACCTGTTGGAATTGTGGGGCCACTGGTCCTTTGGCTTCCAAATGCTCTGCGCCTCGCGATGACGTTCGCTATGACGTTCGTTCGCGATTCTAGGCCACTCACCACATGACCTCTTCTCGTACGTCTTTTGTCTCCCTCAGTCCAGTTGGGTCCGTTCGTTCTTTCCGCACCGACTCTGGTCAGCTCCTACCAATTCAAGGTGTCGGTGTTGTTCATTTTGTCATCCCACACGGGACTTTGTTCCTTCTTGATGTACTCAACGTGTTTGACCTGGAAGTCAGCCTTCTCTCTGTGAACACCCTTCACGACCAGGGCATGGACTTCTCGTCCAGCCGTGGCATTGATGCTTTCGCCCTTCACTCTTCTGGCCGTGTTATTCCTTGTGGTGTGCACTGTGATTGCCTTTTCCACGTCCCTCTGTCCTTGCCCACATCTTCCACTGCCTCTGCACTTGTTCACGTTGCACCCTCCTTGTCCCTTGCACATGCGGACCTCTTGCACTGCCGCCTTTGTCACATTAATACTACTACCATTCAGAGTCTCATGCACCATCGTCATACTGTCGGCCTTAACCCTACCATGTTTGCGCCTCCATGCTCCTCTACCTGCCTCGACTACACCAATGGCAAGATGCATCGTTCTCCCTATCTAACATCTAAGTCATCCCCTTGATCTCGTGCATGCTGATGTCATGGGTCCCCTGCCCCATGACTTCCATGGTGGCCTTGGTCATTACTTCCTGTGCTTGACTGATGAAATTTTGTGCTATCGCTGGATCTTTGTCCTTCGTCACAAGAATGATTTCACTGATGTCCTCAAGCACTGGCTTCCGTAGGCTGAACACGCCTGTCTTCCGCCTCTGCCTGTCTTTTGCAGCGACAGGGGCGGTGAGTTCTTCGGTCCCACCTCTCGTTTTCTAGAGTCTTCAGGTGTTTTCCTTGAGTTCATTGTACCCTATACACCTCAACAAAATGGTGTGTCCGAACGCTCAAACCACATCCTTGCAAACACATTGTACTCCCTTCTCTCCTCTTTCGGTCTATCTCCTCTATTCACCTTTGAAGCAATGTCGTATATGACGTAGATGTGAAATCATGTCCATCATGGTCCCCTCGCTCACACTGTCATCCCGTTTGAATGCTGGATGAGCTGTCATGCCAATCTCCGTCTTGCTCGTGTGTGGGGCTCCCTTGCCTCCGTCTGGCTTCTTGCTCACCACCGGGATGAGAAACTCTCTCCCCGTGGTCGTCTCTGTGTTTTCCTCAGCGTCTCCTCTCTCTCCAAAGCTTGGCGCTTCTTGGATCTAGTCCAGTTTTGTGTCCTTGAATCGTGTGATGAGCTCTTCACCCAGCACGTTTTTTAGCACGACATCCCTCGCTTCTCTATGGGTTCCCTCTCTCTGCCTCCTTGGGCTGAGGGAGGCACTCCTCTCTCTCGCTTGTCGGGTCTGCCCTCAGTGCATCCGTCACCCGTCTTGTCTGACACCTATGAACCCTCTGCGCCCACTATGCCCTCGGTCTGTTCTGAACCCTGTGCGCCCTCTTAGCCTCTGACCTCCTCTACTCCCTCGGTCCCCTCTGTGCCCTCGATCTCATCTGAGCCCTTGGCATCCTCTGAGCTCTCGGCCCTTTCTCCGCCCTCGGTCTCCTCTGAGCTTGCCGCCTCCTCTACACCTTTTAGCCCTTCTACCTCGCCTCTACGCTCTGACCCCCCTGAGTCCTCTCCTGTGGGTTCCACGCCCTCCGTGCCTGCTCTGGGACTTGAGCCCCCTTCTCTGCTCGCCTGACATCCGCCTGGCTCCTCTGTTCCTCCTATCTCACCCTACACGCGTGGTGGTTGTCTCTGGACACTCCCATCTCACTCCCGCACTCTTGTGTCAGGTGAGCCTAGCCTGCACCCTTGGCCTAGTGACCACCTCCTTTCCCATTGCTGAGCACGTGGTGCATCCCAGTACCGCACTTTGCTACTCCCTCATTGAGGAGGAACTTTTCCTAGCTCTTTGTTCCTCCACGGCTGGGTACGTCACCCCGTTTTTTGCTGCTGCTGGCTTGTCCCCCCTTCCACCTAAGCCTCTCACTGTGCAGGCTGCCCGCAGAGCGTCTGATTCCTCCCTATGGGAGCAAGCCATGAAAGAACAGCTTGACACTCTCTCTGAGCATGGCATCTATGAGCTGGTTGCTCTTCCACCGGGGCACAGAGCTGTGGCTGCCAAATGGGTGTATTGGCGGAAGATGAACCCGGACAATACAGCTGAGCAGTGTAGAAAGTGACCCACAGGAAAGGGCTTCTCCCAAGTCCCTAAGATCGACTTTGATGAGACATTTTCTCCAGTGGGTCGTTACACCACTACCAGGATATTACTCAGTCTTGCGGCTCAGTACGACTGGGAGCTGGAACAAATGGATGTCAACAATGCCTTTCTCCACGGCAAATTTGACAAGGAGATTTACATGATGCAACCACCTGGCTTTATCGATGGCACGAATCGAGTGTGGCGAATGCACAAGGCCCACTATGGGCTCAAGCAGTCCCTATGGTGATAGTACCAAAACATTACAGCAACACTGGAAAGGGGGGTTACAGAAGGAGCACCGTGGATCCCGCCTTGTTCCTTAGTGCTCCCTTGGGGCCACTTATTGCCATCCTTGCCTATGTGGATGAGCTCCTAATTGCTTCTCCAAATGCTATATCGGTCAAGGCTGCAAAATCTCTCTTGCAGGCAACCTACAAGATGAAGGACCTTGGTCCAACTCGTGTCTTCTTGGGAATGGAGCTAGAACGTGATCGCTCACATGGCACCCAACACGTCCATTAGTCTGCATATGTCCGTATCCTGGAAGAACAGTTTGGACTGCTGCTCACTATTGTCCCTGCAACCTCCACACCCATGACCCTAGCAGGGAAAACCCTGCTGAATTCCTCAGACCCATCAAAACTGGGGAAGATGGTGGATCTAACAGACAACCTTAGAGTCATTGGCTCCTAGAGAGTTCAATCTTCAGGCAGCATTGCCAGTGGTGCGTTATGCACTCTCCACAGCTTGCACTAAACTATACTTTCATGCGCAGCCTTTTATGCTTGTTGATGGGTTCACTGACAACGACTGGGAACATGACTCTGATCCACGCAATAGAACGGGGTACATCTTTGTAGTTGGTGGGACAGAGTCCCATGGAAAAGTGGAAAACAAGGCTGTGTTGTCTGTAGCACTGCTGAGGCTGAGTATGTCTCTCTTGGCGCAGGTACGTGTGAACGTGTCTGGTTTTGTCGTCTGTTGCAATAGTTGTGTGTCCCCATTCACTACAACACTCTGTGTTGTGACAATCAATGCACAAAGGCCATTGCAAAACATCACGACATGCACCACTCTCGTACCAAGCACATCAACATGGAGCATAACTTTGTTTGTAAGTGCATTGCAACTAACATTGTCCGAGTTGATTGGGTGGACACTTGGTCTCAAAGAGCTGACTTTCTCACCAAGGCTCTTAGCTGGAATGTTTTCAAGAGTGCTGTCCATGTTGTTGGTCTCATCTATCCCCATAACCCAGGCTGAGGTGCATACTGCCTGCCAGTCTCTCTGTGTTCCTTGCTCTTGTTGGTTTTGTCTCACATCTCTCACTTGTACTCTGTTATGTCCTCCTGGCTTATGTACATCGGCGTGCAGATGACAGACGCCAAGACGCGATGCTGATGGAGTGTCACCTTGTGGAGCCGAAGCACGCTGAGGCCTACACGCAGTTTGTTCGAGCCTCCTCCCTCCTTCGTGCTCTGCTCCATCGGTAGACCTCCTCAGCAGTCGTGCCGCCGACAGGCACTGTCACTGCATTTGCTTTCTGCGCATGTCTAGCACCATGTTTCACTGCATTGCTGTGTTCACTGTGCTATGTCATGCCTAGGGTCCAAGTTTCATGATTTTTTGACACTGTTGGTACCGGGGGTTAGCGTAAGGGTGCACACAGGTTCCGGGAACCACGGTTCCTGAACCGCGGTTCCGGTTCCGGAACCGGAACCGCGGTTCCGGTTCCAAGATTCTGGAACCGTCCAGGAACCGCGGTTCCTGAACCCATGTATATGGAGGGGGTAACGAGTGGGAATGGGTGGGTTTTGGGGCCTTGTTTGCTAATATCGCAGCCTTGGAGGCCATGTGAACACTCCAATAATGTACCCACATGCAATAGAGAAGTGTTGACTGACTTTTTCATTGTTGTTGTTGAAGAAAACATGCAGGTTTGCAGCCGATCATGCTTCATATTCATTGTGTTCTAGGGGATCGTCTGTGGAACCGTGACCAGAACCGCGGTTCCATGAGAACCGCGGCTCCGGAACCGGAACCGCGGTTCCGGTTCTGAGCTGGAACCGGAACCGCGGGTCCGGTTCCATTCTCAGAACCGCGGTTCTGTACCGGTGTGCAGCCTTAGGTTAGCGTAGAGGCTGCCTGGGTTTAGGCAGCCGTAACTCCTCATGGTTTGCATCGTGTGTATTATGGTATGGTCCAAAATTCAGGAAAAACGGACGACGCCCAGGTTTTGGGCTGTCAGCCATCTGGCAGGGCTCACCAAGAAAGCTCTACCTGTCAGAAAATAAGTCTATTTTCTGATTGGCTGGTTAGCTGAGTAACAAGCTCTACAGAGCTGGGGGAGAGCTAGAACTGGGAGGGGTCTCCCATAGTTGCTCTTTCTTTATTAGTAATCAGTCACTTCCAGTTTTCAGCTACTTTCTGGTGCTAACACAGGCGTGCGCGTTTCTGAGTGACAAATCCAGAGCACTCAGACTTAGACTCTAGAGCGGCATATTGAGGGGGCAGCAGACTAAGCAACGAGCGTGGAAGCCCGCACATTGCGTCAACAACGCCACTGCCCCAACATGCGTTCTAGCATAGTTTCCAGCTTGGTATCAGAGCCATGGTGTAGCACCAGTAACAGACGACTGGCGTACAGTTGCCTGACTACGCCGGCGGACCCCCATACGCGCCAGTGTAGGGGAAATGCTGTCGGATTTTTTCCGGCAGCATTGACCCGCCTTGTGGCGACATCAGATTTCTTCCCATGGCCACTGGGCCAGGGGAAATGCTGCCGGATGTTTCTTGCAGCATTGACCCCCACGCTTGATGCAAGGAGGTGAGCGGCACGCCGCGTCAAGCACCTACTGGCGACGACGCACATGGTGACATCATCCAGGTGTAGTGACTGCAGCAAAAACAAGCAGCAGCTGTAGCCTGCAGCAGAAGCAACGAGCGGTGACAGCAGCAGCCACCAGCAGCTATGTGCAGTAGTAGCAGTCAGAATCACCAGCAGCTTCCAGCAGTAGCAGTCAACAGTCGCAAGCAGCAACAGCAGCCAGCAGCAGCAGCTCGTAGCAACAGCAGCAATAGCCCGCATCAGCATCAACAGCAACAGCAGCAAGCAACAGCAGCAGCCGGCTGTAGCAGCAACACCTCCGAGTTGTAGGCAGAAGTAGCCAGCAGCAGCCAGCAGCAATAGCTACAGCAACCGTCAGCAGCAGCTGCGGCTATAGCTTCTCGCAAATCACTGCTCATAGCGAGCAGCGAGCTGCATGCAACGAACTCGCTTCTCGTAGCGAGCAGCGAGCTGCAAGCAGTGAGCAGCAAGCTGCAAGCAGCGAGCAACGAGCTCGCTCCTTGCGGCTCATCGCTCATAGCGAGCAGCGAGCTCGCTGTGACAAGCGAAGGAAAAAAAAGGGGGGAACACTAAAAAATCCCCCATCCCATAGCACGCAGCAGCAGCTGTAGCAGGAGCTATTGCTAGTGCAATAGCAGCCGCAGCGGCATGAGTAGCAGCAGCTATAGTAGCAACAGCAGTAGCTGTAGCTGTTGCTGCCACAACAACCGCAACAGTAGTAGCAGCAGCAACAGCAACTGCTACTACAACAGCAGCCACAATAGCAGCAGAAGCAGTAGCAACAAATGTAGCAGCAGCAACAGCAGCCACTGCTCCCACAACAGCCGCACTAGTAGTAGTAGTAGCAGCAACAACAAAAGTAGTGGTTACAACAGGAGACCAGTAGTAGTAGCAACAACCGCTCTTGATGTCAGCCTTCCTCAGCTGACATCACTGTTGACGTCACTACTGACATCATCAACAAAAAAAACATTTTCTACAGCAGCAACCCTGCAGGTAACATAGTAGTAGCTCCTAACGTCAGCCATCCCAGGCTAACTTCACTGCTGACGTCACTACTGACATCAGCAGCACAAAAAAAAAGGATACAAGGAGGGAAACATGGCAGAGAAAAAAGAGGCGTCCTCCTCTGTTGGAGGACCCCTCCTTCTTACAACAACTATGGCAGTTGCAGTAGCAGGAGCAGCAGCTGTTGCTACCACCGCTACAACAGCAACTTGAACGGCACAAGCAGCCGTAACAGTAGTAGCAACAGCATCAGCCACGACAGTTATCGCAGCAGTAGCAATAGGATCAGTCACAGTAGGAGCAACAGCAGCAGCAGGAGTAGCAGCACCAGTAACAGTAGTAGCAGCAGCAACAACAGCAGCAGCAACAGCACCAGTAACAAAAGCATCAGCAGTACCAACAGCAGCAACACCAACACCCTATAGGCTTTTTTGTCAGTCATGCTGGCTTGACAGATCTGCTTACCGCCTTGCCCCAGCAGGTTGCAACACTGACAAAGCAACTACCGACACTGTCACTACAATAGCAGCCGCAGCAGCAGCATCAGTAGTCGTCGCTGCAACAACAGCACCATCCGCCGCAGCAATAGCAACAACGTTAGCAAGCACCGTTTGTTCCACCCGGGTACGCAAGCCCTGTAGTCTCCTATGCCACACAATACCTCGTGCAACAACACACCCAACGCCAACAGCAAACGGTGACGTCAGTCCTAGGGCCCACTATGGGTACCGGCCGTAGGCCAAAGGACTTCAAAACCCCGACGCCGTCGCTTCGGGCTGGCGACCAGTTTCGGAGCTGGGAGCTTTGCTTCCGGATCTAGGCACAGGGCAAGGGCTTGTGGTCCTACTATATCCTTCACTTTGACTCCACCTAGGCTGACCAGGTCTATGACGCTGGTCGCGATGTGCGCGCCCTCATCCCTATGGTCCCTCCAGCCGCACGCCTCGCCCTTGAGCCCTTCCTTGGTGCCCTCACCACTGGCACACTCCCTGACCTAGCAGTAGCTTGGCATGTACTCACGCACCCTCATCGCCTGTCCAGTGACGCTGAGACCAGCTGCCTGCTCTGGGATTTCAACTCCCTCCGCATGGGGGAGACCGAGACGGTCACCTCCTATTGGCAATGCGCAGAGGACCTCCTGCACAGCCTCGGAGACACTGCGCCACCCCCTCTCTCGACGCTCTTGACCATCAAGCGCGGCGTCGCCGACCCCTTCTCCGACGTCTTTGTCCACGACTCCCAGGACGTCCTCGTCACGATGGCTACCCAGGACATCCTTGCCTGGCAAGAAGAACAAGCGGGGCATCAAGGGCAAGGGTCCTCAACAACACAATGGCTTGTCTGAACTAAACGTGAGTGTGGTTGTCCTCTCCGTTGCTTCCGTTGTATCGCGGTGTTGAGTTTCTGGGGGAGACCACACTCTTCCTCACCTTCCATGGTGTCCATCATGAGACGTCAGCACCTTACACGATAGCCTAGAATGGCGTCTCTGAGCGATGGAACCACACCATGGCCGACACCGTCCGCACCATGCGGGTATAATCCGGCATCTCTAACAGCTTCTAATTCGAGGCCATGACCTACATGACATGGGTCTGGAACAGGATTCCCCACGGACCCATTCCTCTTCAATCCACTCCATACCAGCACTGGTGTGGAGAACGCGCCGACCTACGACCTCGGCGCGGGTCTGTCGTTGCGTCGCCATCGTGTGGCTGCCTGCCCCACACCAAGGTGGCAAGCTCGAGCCTTGTGGTCGTCCGTGCACATTCCTTGGCATCTCGTATTAGTCAAAAGCATGGCGCTTCTAGGATCCCACCCGATAGTGCATCATCAAGCCCCACAATGCCCTGTTCTTTGAGGACCGGTTTCCCCACGACCTCGTTCACTCCGGTGCCTCGATGCTCCTTCTGTCGTGTGGGGGAATGGTGGGTCCGTCCTCTTTACAGCCGCGTCCGGGCATTCCATCCTCTGCGCCCACTCCCGTCTCTCCCAGCTGTCCCATCTATGTCCGACAGCCCCTCAGTGACGGCTTCCTCATTCATTCCCACCAGTCCCTCAGGGCCGGCTACCCCATCCGTGTCCGCCAGCTCCTCAGGGTCGGCTGCCCCATCTGCGTCCAACAGCCCCTCAGGGCCTACTGCCTCCTCCGCATCTGATAGCCCCTCACGGCCGGCCTCCCCGTCCGTGTCAGCTAGTTCCTCAGGGCCGGTTGCCCCGTCCGTGTCCGCGAGTCCCTCATGGTCAGCTGCCCAGTCCGTGCCTGCCAGCCCCATAGGGTCGGCTGCACTTTCCGTGTCTACTAGCTCCTCAAGGTTGGCTGCCTTGTCCATAACGGTGCGCTACACATGTGGTCCGGGCGGGAGCTTCAGACCTTGGCCGACAGTTAGCACTCAGACCGCCTCCTCACGTCCTCTCACTCCAGGACCCCCTGTCATCCCACAAGGTTCCTCACCTCATGTCAGATCCACTCCCATGGTTGTGAGTGGGGACCCCGACTCCAAAGCACTCGGTTTGGCCACATTGTGTGTCATTGTCGATCTACATCCAGGGTCAGCTCTGGTCCATACCTTGCTCAATCAAGAGCACCAGTATGCCGTTGCAGCCACACTCATGCGACTGCCACCAAGGTCGCGGGATGCGCATGCCCTCACTTTGCGCCCCACGGAGCGGCCAGAGGACCTTGCCACCCTATATGAGGCTTGGGAGTCTCCCATGGCTGCTCACTTGGAGGTTGCATGCGCCGACAAGCTTGCCGCCATTCGGCAACATCACATCTATGAGCTCGTCAACCTCCCCCTAGGTCATAAGGCCATTTGCAGCAAGTGGGTTCTCCCACAAAAGTGGAAGCCAGACGGTTCCCTGGACAAGTACAAGGCTCGTCTCACAGCTAAGGGGTTTGCTCAGGTCCCTAGGATCGACAATGACCATATCTTTTCCCCGGTCGGTCGTTTCTCTACCAGCCGGGCGNTTGGAGGTTGCATGCGCCGACAAGCTTGCCGCCATTCGGCAACATCACATCTATGAGCTCGTCAACCTCCCCCTAGGTCATAAGGCCATTTGCAGCAAGTGGGTTCTCCCACAAAAGTGGAAGCCAGACGGTTCCCTGGACAAGTACAAGGCTCGTCTCACAGCTAAGGGGTTTGCTCAGGTCCCTAGGATCGACAATGACCATATCTTTTCCCCGGTCGGTCGTTTCTCTACCAGCCGGGCGTTGTTCAGCCTAGTTGCCCAGCACAGGTGGGAACTGCATCAGATGGATGTGAGCAACGCCTTCCTCCATGGCTCACTAGAGGGCGAGGAGCTCTACATGGTGCAGCCTCCAGGCTTCAACGACAACTCCGACAAGGTCTGGAAGCTGCGGAAGGACCTCTATGGCTTGAAGCAGTCACCACACTGCTGGAACTAGGAGATCAGCCGTACGCTGCTTAGCGGCGGCCTCCTTCACAGCTCTCAAGTCCCCGTGGTATTCATCAGTCCGTGAGGTCAGACTCACGTCATTGTCCTGGTCTATGTCAACGACCTGCTCATCGCATCGCCGGATGCAGCCGCCATCCAGCGGGCCAAGGACCTACTGCACACTGTCTACCAGATGAAGGACCTCAGGCGAGCACGAGTCTTTCTGGGCATGGAGCTTGAGCATAATCGCTCCGCGGGCATCTTCCATGTCCATCAAGCCGCCTACGTCCAGACCCTGTCCGGGCGCTTCGCTGAAGACCTGTCCCTCATGCATCCTCACCCATGTCGCCCGATGGTCAGGCGATGCTCAAGAGTTATGATCCAACCGTGGTGGGGGAGCCAGTAGACGTGACCACATATTTGCGCGTCATCGGGTCACTGATGTTCCCGGCGACGACGACGCGTACGGACATTGCATTCGCCGTCAACCTCCTCGCACAGTTCTCTCAGGAGTCGCACCACCTCCACTTTGAGGCCGTGATCCGAGTGTTGCACTACATTGTTTCTACCCCAGAGCGAGGCCTCATGTTCCATCGACAAAATCCATTGTGGCGATGGCATACACCGACAGTGACTAGGCCGGCAATCTGGACGGTAGGGGTCGTACTCGCTGGATCTTCCTTGATGGCGGAACAGCTGTATCCTGGCACAGCGGCAAGCAAGGCTGCATTGTGTACAACATTGCTGAGGCTGAGTATGTGGCCCTTGGTTCTGTTGCGTGTGAGAGCCTGTGGCTACGCCGCCTGTTGTCCGAGTTGCGTGAGTCAGTCCCGTCCATCACGTTGCACTGTGATAATGAGAGTGTTATGGCCCTTGCTGGAAATGATGGCGTGCAACACACTCGCACAAAGCACATCAATGTCGAATATCACTATGTGTGTTCATTGTTGCATGATGGCAGCATCAGCATTGTGTGGGTTGAGACGGCACTGCATTGGCTGATTTCTTGACCAAGGCACTAAAGCGTCACTCATTCAAGAAGGCTGTGAGTGCAGTTGGTGTGCGCCCGTGAGGTTCTCCCTCTCTATGTCCTCTTGGTCTCTGTGCTCTCTATCCGTCCATGTGCATTGCGCCAGTAAGTCATGGGGGAGTGGTTTTTGTCTCACATCTCTCACTTATACTCTATTGTGTCCTCCCGGCTTGGGTACATCAATGTGCAAATGATTGACGGTGAGACACGACGCTGATGGAGTGTCGCACGGTGGAGCCAACGCACGCTGAGGCCTACACGCAGTTTGCTAGAGCCTCCTCCCTCCTTCGTGCTCAATTTCATTGACAGACCTCCTCGATAGTCCTGCCGCCGACAGGCACTGTCACTACATTTGCTGTCAGCGCATGTCCAGCACTGCGTTTGACTGTGTTGCTGCGTTCACTGTGCTATGTCATGCCTATGGTCCAAGTTTCATAACATTCTGACACTTTTGGTACCGGGGGTTAGCATAGACGCTGCCTGGGTTTAGGCAGCCATAACTCCTCACTGCTATTTTTCTAGCTGATTCTGACTGCACGACTGCATTTGCATCGTGCGTATTATGGTATGGTCAAGTTTTCAGGAAAAACGGACGACGCCCAGGTTTTGGGCTGTCGGCCGTCTAGCAGGGCTCCCCAAAAAAACCTTGCCTGCCAGATAAGGGCAGAATGACCATATACACCTCGTTTGGGACAATAAGCCTGATCCCCCCCTCACTCGGAACAGTAAGCTCCATCCGCCCTTGCGTTGGAACAATAAGCCTGATCCGCGCCTACGTCGGAACAATAAGCCTGATCCGCCCCTTCTACACAAACGCGGCTTTGTAGGCGTAAAAAGCTAACAATATACCCCTCTTGTCTGTCAAAAGATAGCATGTCGACGTCGCATGGATGCGGCATCGACATGCTGACGCCACATTTTTTTGACCCAATCATCACAAACTCGTTTATAAAAGGGTTTGTGATTTTTCGTAAGTGGTTTGGAAGAAGTTTGCATGGGGGATCCAAGACTCCCCATGAGTTAAAGGGGAACCTGCTGGGCCCCGCTGACGCGGGGCCCAGCAAGTGCCCCCGCAAAAATGAACCCTGAAACCCCGGGTGTAACTAGGGTGTTTTTCTATAAATTTTACACCAAAATAGGGTATAAAGTTGAGAAAATGTACAGTAAAACAAACACAGATTTTTGACTCCCCATCCATGGAGGGGACATTCCTACGGACGCCCGTCCGCCGGAATCCCCGGCGAAGTCCCCCCCCCACCCCACCCCCCCACCACACTCACCCCCACCTTCCGATAGCCCACCGGCCGCCCGCACCATCGCTCCCCTAAATTGCAAGGGCCTCGATCGGCGGGCAGGTGGGTGGGCAGGTGGGCTGCGAGAGGCTGAGAGGGTGGGGGGGGGGGGGGG
>SZWC01001998.1:15619-30293 GCA_023375785.1 Penium margaritaceum | reverse complement strand
TACACCCTTCGCCATGCTTCATGGTGCACCCTTCCATTCCGCAGACTACCTCTTGCTCTTGCATCTTTTGCAGCGTGCTGTTGGCCACGTGGCCAAATCGCCGGTGCCACAGCTCAGCATCAGTGTCCTTGGTTGATGTGGCGGCCGCAGCGGTCGCCAGTGGTGCATCATTTGGCTCCGGTGCCACTGTCTTGGTGGCACATGCGAGTCCCTCATCCGACGCCTTGGTGACTTTGGCTTGAAGCACGTAGAGGCCGTCAACTCTTGGAACTTGAAGCATGAGGTCGTCTTTGGTGTACAAAATCTGGATGTCCTCGTTTTTTAGGGCCACCGCTTCCTTGTTGGTGAACACCACTGTCATGTTGTTGTCCGTGATTTGTGAGACGGACAGCAAGTTGGCTCCGAAGGAGGGCATGTACACCACCTTTTGAAGGTTGACTGCCTTCTCTGCACCATTCACGTTGAATGTGATCACCTTGTCCCCTTCGCCCTTGGCTTGGACGACGCCACCATTTGCACACTTGATGCGCATGACAGATTCGGCCATGGAGACAAATCCACTCTTCTCTTTTGATGAGTGGTGGTTGGTGCCCGAGTCAAGGGCGAATGCCCCGGGCCTAAGGATCGCTACGCCCTTCATGGGCAACCCCCTAGCCATCATGTTGGTGAGCTCCTTCTTCTCCTTTCCACCTTTGTTCCCGCCTTCTTTCTTGGGACTAAGGCAGTCCCTACCCCAGTGCCCGGCCTTGCCACAGTTGTGACAGTTGCCGGGCTTCTTGGAACTCTTCCCGTAACCATTGCCTTTCCCTCCACTGCCACCGCTTCCGCTGTTGCCTTGACTGGAGCGAGAGCTTGCACCATGTCCACCGAAGCGAGAGGCATAGGCTGAGATGTTTGCCTCATTGCCACTGCGTCGCATGGACTCGTTGCGGACGTGTTTGGCGACAGCCTCGTACGTCAGATCTGCCTCCTTCCAACCGCCAAATACGGTGATCAAGGACCCCCAGCTTTCCGGCAGCGCCATTAGAAGAATCATGGCACGCATGTTGGAGTCGACATTCCATTCCATTTGCTGGACCTCTTGCAGCACGTTGTCGAATGACTGCAGAAATGCGGGTATCGATTCTCCTTCGCTCACCCTCATCGACATCAACCGTTGGAAGATGAAGAGTCGGTTTGCTAGGGCATTTGATTGATGCACGCGTGCGAGTTTTGCGTAGGCCTCGGCAGCCAACGTGCATCCTGTGATGTGGGAGTGTTGAGTCTCGTTGATGGACGTCACAAGAATGGCAAGAACCATGTTGTTCTTCATCATCCATGCTGCAAGGTCAGCCGCATGCGTCGTCACCGTCACATCGGCTGGTGCTATCTTGGTCCCTTTTAGGATGTCGAGGTAGCCACGCACGTTCATGAAAATCTCAAACTGCCATTTCCACAAGGGAAAACCTGTCCCCGTGAATTTGGACATACCCGCCTCAAGGCGGGCTGGAGTCGGATCCGCCATTTCTTGCGGTTGCTCGTCTTTTCTGCTTCGCTGCTACTCTGCTTCGTTGAGGCCGATGAGGTTGATGAGGCTGCTGACTGCGACCGTTGTCAAAGGTGCAGTTGGTTCCGTTGCATACCCCTCCTGCCGATGATCGGCTAAGGCGATGGTGCCGTCGTGAGAGAACGGACTCGGGGTCGTACCACCTTCTAAAAAGGGGTAGAGCTTAATCCCGTTGGGGCTCGAGGGTCTTGTCCAACATGGACAGAGAGATTCCTCGTCCCCTAGTCCGCCACGTGCGCGCACCCTACCTGAAGAAGCTGATGGAGCTGATGGAGCAAATGGAGCCGTCCAATGGTCGTGTCCCTGTTGTACCTGTGCGCCCTGCAAGACCACGCGCTAGTCGGTCTTGGAAGCGTGCCTTAGAACCAGAAGTGTGGGCCCATAACCCTTTGTCAATGCGCCGGATAGCAACGGTCTAGAAAACAAGTCCCAACATGGGAGGCCGCCAACCGCTCTTGGTATTGCAACCAAGATAACATATCACCCTCGAACGAGGGATCCACACTTTAGGTTCGTTTGGTTTGCAACCTCACGAAGTCCGCATGTTGGTCTTTAGTGTCTACCTTTGGTTGGACACTCTGTGAGGAGTCTCAAAGGCAAGAACTGTAAATGGATGCATGCAAGGTACAGGCTTTTATACTTGCAGAGCTTTGCTAAAGCTTCTGCTTGTAGTGGCTCCACTGGAGCCAACCTCAACCTACAGTCCTACTTGGCGCGTCCTTAGACCGCCAAGTGTCATCCTCAAGGCAGGCTCTAGTAAGCTTCCTAGAAGCTTCCTGTCCCAGTTTTGGCCACAAAGAAAATTGCGGCTGTCGCGGGGTTTGAACCCGCGACCTCTGGTTTGAGACTCCGGTGCCTAATCAACCAAGCCAAAAAGGTATGGTTCCTATGATGAGCCACAGGGGACATACCCATTATGGGCAGTGCATTCCTGGCCCATCTCAGAACAGACCAAGGGGACATACTCCATAGAGTAGTGCATGCCCTGTCTGTATGTGTAGCTAGCCAGCTAGGCAGTGGACAAGGTGCATACTATTTCAACACACAGTCGCCAGACTCTCCCAGTGCCATCGTCGAAGCCTGGGGGCTGCACAATGTAGAGCTCCTCACCCTCCAGTGAATCATGGAGAAAAGGGTTGCTCACATCCATCTGATGCAGCTCCCACCCATGCTGGGCGACCGGGCTGAAGAGTGCTTGGCTAGTGGAGAACCATCCACCTGGGACAAAGATCTGGTCGTAATCCACCCTAGGAATCTGGGCAAACCCCTTGGCTGTAAGGCGAGCCTTGTACTTGTCCAACGACCCGTCGAGCTTCCACTTGCGCCGAAAGACCCACTTGGCGCCGATGGCCTTCCGTCCTGGAGGGAGGTCGACGAGGTCGTACACGTGGTGCTGTCGGATAGCGGCAAGCTCATTGGCGCAGGCAGCGTCCCAGTGTGTGGCCTCAAGAGAGGCTCGTGCCTCACGCAGGGTGTTTGGGTCCTCCGGGCGTGCTGTGGAGCGGACTGAGAGAGCGTGTGCATCTCAAGCCCCAAGTGGGATGCGTGCAAGTGTAGTCACGACAGCGTACCGATGCTCATGATGAAGCATGGCGTAGCCCAGTGCGGAGCCGGGGTGAAGGTCTGCAATGATGGCCGAGGTGATCAAGCCGAGGGCCTTGGTGCCAGGATCCCCACTCACGACCGTGGGAGTGGAGGAGACACGTGGAGCCACCGGGGGTCGAGGCACCACGGAGCGCGGTGCGACGGTCTGCGCGCTCACCGACGGTATGGGTCAGAGGCTACCACCTGGGCCACGCGTGTAGCGCGGCAGGGCAGGCGATGGCACTGAGTCTGCCGGGACAATGGAGGCGGATGGGGTTGCTGGTCCGGAGGGGCCCGCGAATGTAACTGGGGCTGCTGGCCCGACCGGAGCGACTGGAGCTACTGGCCCGGAGGGGCCAGCGGACGCAACTAGGGCTGCCGGCCCGGAACGACCAGCACACGCGACTGGGGCTGTTGGTCCAGAGGGACCTGCGGACGCAACTAGGGCTGCCGGCCTGGAGGGACCAGCGGACTTGACTGGGGCTGCTGGCCTTCATGGACCAGTGGACGCGACTGGGGCGGCTAGCCTGGAGGGACCAGCGGACGCGATTGGGGCTGTTGGCTCAGAAGGACCAGCAGATGCGACAGGCCCTCCCGGCCTGGAGGGACCAACGAACGCGACTGGGGCTACCGGCCCAGAGGGAACAGCGGACACGACTGGGGCTGCTGACTCGGAGGGACCAGCGGACGCGACTGGGGTGGCCGGCCCGGAGGGACCAGTGGACGCGAATGGGGCTACTAGCTCAGAGGGACCAGCAGACGCCACTGGCGATGCCGGCCCGGAGGGACCAGTGGATGCGACTGGGGCTGCGGGCCCGGAGGGACTAAGGGATGTGTCACCCGGAAGCGGCAGGACGGAGGACGGACTCACCACTCCCCCACGTGACGGGATGGACACGGACGAGCCGGAGCGAATGAGGTCGCGAGGAAACAGGTCCTCGAAGAAGAGGGTGTCCCGGGACTCAACGATGTAGTGCCAGGAGGGATCCCAGCAACGCCAGGCCTTGGACTGACGAGAGACACCGAGGAAAGTGCAAGGACGTCCGCGGGGGGCGAGTTTGCCGCCCTGCTGCGGGGCGGGCAGCCACACAATGGCCACGCAGCCCCAGACACGAGCTGGGCGGAGGTCAGCTAGCTGACCGCACCAATGCTAGTACGACGTGGATTGGCGAGGAAGGGGTCCATGGGGAATCCGGTTCCAGACCCAGATCATGTAGGCCATGGTTTGAAGATAGAAGCCATCTGAGAGACCAGACTCGACACGCATGGTGCGGACGGCGTTCTCCATGGTACGCTTCTACCGTTCGGAGACACCGTTCTGGGCGGGCGTGTAAGGCGCCGACGTCTCATGGCGGATGCCATGAGAGGCGAGAAAGGTTGTGACCTCACCCATGTACTCACCACTGCAATCAAAGCGAAAACGGCGGAGAGAGCGGCCACATTTGCGCTCCGCAAGGACAAGCCAGTTTTGGATGGCGTGGGCGACATCGCTCTTCTGCCGAATGCAAAAGACCCAGCGGTAGTGAGAATAGCCGTCAGTGAGGGTGAGGACATAGCGACCATGCTCGTCGACAGACTCGATGGGGAGAGGACCCATGACGTCCAAGTGGACAAGGTCGAGAGGGGCGGACGCATGGGAGGACGACAAGGGGTACGTAGACCGATGTATCTTCCCCTGAGCGCAGTCAATTCACTCAGTGGAGGGGAAATCTCCGGGTCAAGGCCCTTGGCCGGCTGGGTGCACAGCATGCTGTCTACAGCGGCTGAATGGACGTGGCAGAGGCGGTGGTGCAAGAGGCGAGTGTGCTGAGGAGAAAGTGTAATGGTGACAAACGCATGGCCTGTGGCGGCCGACGGGGAGGAGACGGAAGGAGAGGAGGAGAGGCGAGGTACCTGCCACAGGTTGCCACGGGCGGTGGCGTGCAATACAACAAGACCAGACGGAGGCAACGACATTGTGCCAACACCACGCGAGTGCACAATGTCCATGCTCATGCGGTCAAGGGCAGTGACGGACAGCAGGCTGAGCTCAAGACCAGGGACGAAGAGGATATCGGTCAGAAAGACGTCACCGGATGGACCACAAAAACGAACGAAGCCAACACCACGGACAAGCAACACCTGGCCATAGCCTGTCCGGACACCGGAGACATCGCCTACAGGACTGAGCATACTAAAGGCCTCACGAGAGGCCGTCATGTGATGCGTGGCCCCGGATTTGATGATCCAGGTCGCAGCATGGTCCTGGACCGGGGTCGCTAGATCGCTAACGGTAACATGGTAGCAAGCAAGGGACGTGGACGCGGTGGAAGGAGGCGTGAACCAAGACTGCCAATCGTCAAGCCAAGCAACGCCGTCATGGGAAGGGGTAGCGAAGACCATGAGAGAGGACGAGACAGACGAGGAAACGGGGCACAACCGTAGCTCGGTCTCAGTCATGCAGGGCTGGACAGAAGAGCAAGAAGTGATGCAACTTGCACTTCCCTTGAAAGGAGGGCGAGGCAGGCCGAGCTGGATCGCGATGAACTGCTCCAGCTGGCGCTCACGTGAGGAGGGCCCAGGAGTGTAGACGGAGTGCAGGGTGACAACGCCGGAGCCCGGGTAGAAGGATGACTGTGCCGGCGCCGACGGCTGCGACGCTGGTGGCGGCGGGCCTGGCGAGGCAACCGGAGTGGTGGAGCTGCTGGACAAGGCCGAGGTGTCAGAGCCGGCGACAGCGGCAGAGGCAAGACGGCGCTCGTGCTGGCGACGCATGGTGGCAATGACGCACACCTTGTCCATCGGTAGAGGGCACGTGTACCACCCGTGCCCGGGCTGGCCACAGTTGTGGCAGACCGAGCCGCCACCGCTGGACCCGATCAACGGCTGTTGCTGCTGCTGACCCTTCCCTTTCTTGTTCCGACGCTTCTTCTTCCTCAATGATGATGAGGTAGATGCGGCAGGGGAGGCGACGGCCACGGAGGTGACGGCAGGGGAGGCGACGGCATCCGTGCGCTGGAATCGGGACTCCAGACGAGCTTCCTTGATCCGGAGGAAGAGCTCGTATGCCCAGGGCATGAGGGTGCCCTGGGTCGCCATGGTGGAGAGAACGTTGTGAGGGTAGTGGACGAAGACGTCCGCGTATGCGTCAGTGGAACCGCGCTTGATGGTGAGGAGCGCGGCCAGAGGGGGTGGGGCAGACTTGCCAAGGCGACGAAGGATATCCTCTATCCGCTGCCAGTAGGAGGTGACCGTCTCGGTCTCCCCCATGTGGAGGGAGTTGAACTCCCGCAGCAGGCGGTTGGTCTCAGCCTCGCTGGACAGGCGATGGGGACGAGTGAGGACGTGCCACGCGGTTGCAGCATCTGGGCTGGCGCCAGCAGTGAAGTCGCCTAAGAAGGGTCGAGGGCGAAGCGGGAAGTCGGAGGGGCGACAGGAACTAAAGCTCGGATGGCACGACTAGCCATCCGAGCTAGATGGCTAGTCGTGGTGGCATCGTACAATAGGGTGTAGTATACCCACATGCCCTAACCCTGCGCCCAGATCCAGAAGCTGAGCTCCCAGCTCCGGAAGAACTGGCCGGCCTGAAGCGGTGGCGGTGGCGTCTCAAAGTCCTTTTGCCTGGGGCCGACGCCAAGAATGGGGCCAAGGACGGAGGTCACTGTCTGCCACTGGCGCTGAGTCTACTGTTGTGCCAGGTATTGTGTGGCAGTAGGCACAGCTGGGCTGGCGTACCCTGGAGGGGTGAAGGATGGCGGCGCAATGGGGGCAGTCTAGGAGACCAACGGCTACAGTGCCGTAAGCTGCTGCATCAGGGCGGTGAGCTGTTGCTAAAGAGCAGCGAGGGGGTCAGGGCTATCGCCAACGACGCCAGAGGGCTGCTGCCGCTGTTGTTTCTGCTGCTTCTGCTTCCACTACTGTCGCTGCTCTTGTTGCTGCTACTGCTCCTGCTGCTCCTGCTACTCCTCCTGCTCCTGCTGTTGCTACTGCTGCTGCTGCTGCTATTCGTGGTACTGCTACTGCTACTACTCCTACTGTTGCTGCTGCTGCTGCTGTTGCTGCTGTCGCTACTACTTTTGCTGCTACTGCTGCTCCTGCTGCTGTTGCAGCCGCTGCAAGAAAGGGAGGGTGGGGGTCCCCCTAACAGAGGAGGACCCCTCTCCAGTGGGGCTACCAGCCATTGTCTGGTGCCCTTTTGTTTTGTTCTTATTTTGTTCATGACGTCAGCAGTGACGTCAGTAGCGACGTCAGCATCGGGATGCTAATGTCAGCACTAGCGGTTGTTGGGACCGCTACTACAGCTACTGTTATTGCCGCTGCTGCCGTTACTGCTGCAGCAGCTGATGCTGCTATGACTGTTGCTGTTGCTGCTGTTGTAACTACTGCTACTACTATAGTTGGTGCTGCTGCTGCTGCTGTTGCAGTTGCTGCTGCTGCTACTACGCCTGCTGCTGCAGCTGGCTGCTGCTACGGCTTGTTGCTGCAGCTATTGCAGCCTGCTGCTGCTGCTGCAAGCTACTACTACGGGTTGCTTCTTCTGCGAGCTCCTACTGCGGGCTACTGCTGCTGCAAGCTGCTGTGAGCTACTACTTCTGCCTGCTGCTGCTTCTGTACGAAGCTGCTATTGGCTGCTACTGCCACTGCTCGCTGCCATTGCCTACGGCTGCCGCTGTTGCAGACTGCTGCTCCTGCGTGCTGGTGCCAGTCACTACACCTGGGTGACGTTGCAGCATGCATCGTCGCCCGTAAGTGTTGGACGCGGCCTGCCGCTCACCTCCTCACGTCACGTGTGGGGGTCAGTGCTGCCGAAAAATTTCGGCAGCATTTCCCCCGGCCCAGTGGCCGTGGGAAAAAATCTGACGCCGCCACAAGGCGGGCCAATGCTGCCGGAAATGCTCCGGTAGCATTTCTCCTGCACTGGCGCATATGGGGGTCCGCCAGCATTGTCTGGCACCTGTACGCAAGTCTTCTGCTGCTCCTGCTACGCTCTGGCTCTGATACCAAGCTAGAAAACCTAGGCGGCAGGTTGGGGCAGCATGCGGTGTTGATGCAGCGTGCGGGCTTCCATGCTCGTTGCTTGAGTCTGCTGCCCCCTCAGTCTGCTGCTCTAGAGTCTAAGTCTGGAAGCTCTGGGTTTGTTACTCAGAAACGTACGCGCCAATGTTAGCGCCAAAAATCAGTTGAAAACTGAAAGTGACTAATTAGGAATGAAGAATGAGCAACAATGGGAGAACCCTCCAAGTTCTAGCTCCCCCCCACTAGTGTAGAACGTGTTACTCAGCTAACCAGCCAATCAGAAAATAGTCTAGGACCTCTTTTCTGGCATGCAGGATTTTCTCGGTGAGCCCTGCCAGACGTCCGACAGCCCAAAACCTGGGCGTCGTCCGTTTTGCCTGAAAACTGGACCATACCATAATACCGCCGCTGTGAACGTAGTTGTGCGGACAGAATCAGCTAGAAAAAGAGCAGTAAAGAGTTATGGCTGCCCGAACCCAGGCACTGCCTACAACAGTCAATGATGCCAAACAGGGCCATACAGCAAGAGACATGGACCCTAGGCGTCGCATGATGCTGCAGATGCAATGCCACAGCCAGAAAAAGTGCTAGGTGCATGCAAACAGCATCTGCAATGGCAGTGACCGCCGGCGGCCCGACCACCGAGGAGGCCTGTCAATGGAGCTGAGCGCATCGCCAGAGGGAGGAGGCTCTAGCGACGGGTGAAAGGGCCTCAGCGTGCGTTAGATCCACGGAACGACACTCCACCAGCATCAAGTCTCGCCGTCAGTTGTTGGTTTGTGTGGCTTCCACACGTCACGACCGACACTGCTAGTTTACCGATATACCCACATCCTGGGTATATGGTGGAGGAGAGCGTGACGACACGATAGGCCTTCGTGGTGTCTCGATACTTCTCCAACATGTACGACGGTGCTTGCGAGACGCAGTCGATGCGTTCCGGTAGCCCTGCGGGCTTGTCGTGAGCTAGGAGAGTTTTCTTGGTGGGTTGAGACCCACGCACCCGGTGGACTATACCGGTGCGACGAGGAGACCCGATGGCTGTTGTGGGGCTTCCGATGTTTGGAAAGCTGTGTGTGAAGTCTGGACGCTGATTCTGAGATTTTCTGGCACTGTTCCTATTTTCTCGGTGGTCGAGACCCGGGTACTCGGAGAGTTGTTCCGGTGCCTCGAGGAGACCACCGTTATTGTTATCGTGGTGTATGTAGTGTGTTCTCCCCGCTGACCCGTTTGGGCTCAGCAGGGGTGACGGTGCCCGGTGCGGCTAGCTGCCGGCGCCCCTACTTAACCCCGCTAGGGGCTCATTTGTACTCTCTCCTTGTTCTTTGTATTCACTGTTCCAGACTTTGCCAAATTCTTGGCGTCTTGCATCGCACTCACACACAGAGCTCATGTTCGTTTTCGCATGGGCCTGCATGCCCTTAAAATTATTTCCACTTTGGTATCAGAGCACAGGGGGGCGTGTGAGCAGCAGAAGCAGCAGTTGTGGGCGGAACGCAAAGAGAACGCGCCACGTGGTGCCACGCAGGGAGCAGCGTGAGGGAGCGCGAAAGGACTGCAAGTCAAAGCCACAGGGGCGGTGAGCCGCGAAAAGGAGCAATAGCGACTACGGCGGCAACAGCAAAAGTGAAAGCAACACCAGCCACTGCAGTAGCGGCGGCAGCTGCAGCAGCGTGCAGTAGTGTCGGCAGCAGCAGCAGCAGAGTGCAGCAACAACAACAGCAGCGTGCAGAAGCAGCGGTGAAAGCAACTACAGCAGCGCATCAGCCACTGCAGCAGTAGCGTCAGTAGTAGCAGCAGTATAGAGCAGCAACAGCAGTAGCTACTGCAGCAGCGGTGGCAACAGCAGCAGCGTGCAGCAGCGACGGCAGCAGTAGCAGCGTGCAGCAGTAGCAGCCGCGACAGCAGGAGCAAGCAGCGGCAGCAGCTGCTGCGCAGAGCAGTAGCAGCAGCATATAGCAGCAGCATCTACTGTAGCAGCGGCGGCATCAGAAGCACCGTGCACTTGCAGCAGTCGCGGCGGCAGCAGCTAGTAGCATCAGCTGCTGCTGCTGTGCAGAGTAGCAGTAGTAGCAGCGGCGGAAGCAGCAGCAGCAGCGGCGGAAGCAGCAGCAGCAGCGGCGGAAGCAACAGCAGCAGCGGCGGAAGCAGCAGCAGCAGTAGCAACCGCAGCAGTTGTATCCGCCGCTGCAGCTGCTGCTGCAGGAGGGCCTCGCAGCCCTCCTATGAGGACCCCCGCCCCCTTGGAGGGGCCCCCTTGACCCCATCCGGGGGCCTCTCCAAGGAGGGGGGCCCGTCGTCCCCTTTCTCGCCCCCCCCCTCCTCGAGGGGGCCCTCGGAGGGCCCCGTCGAGCCCCTCCGAGGAGCCCCTCGGAGGGGGCCGTCGAATCCGTCGGCCCCATCGGCCGACGGACGGAGGGAGGGGCGGAACCCCCCCCCTCTCCTCTCCCCACTCACTCGCTCACTCGCTCGCTTGCTCGCCCTCATTTTTTTGTGGTGAGCGAGCAAGGAGCGAGGGGGGGGTGGCGACCTGAAATCGCCCCCTGCTTTTTTTTAATCCCCCCTCCATCCTGATCTGCCCCCATTGTGGGGGGCAATCCAGAACCGGGTGCAGGCAAACCCGGGGTGAGAGAAAAAAAAAGGAAAAAAAAAGGAAAAAAAGTGACGAGAAGCCTGAAAAGAAAAAGGGGTGGCGGTTGGGAGAGAGCGAGATACAGAGTAAAAACATGGTGGTTCAGGGCAAAAAAAAAAGGGGGGGGGCTGGCTGAGGGCAAAAGAAAAAAAAGAAAGGGGGGCCTGAGGGCTAGTGAATAACAACAAAAAAAAAGGTAATCTTCCAACTACCACCGCCGCAGCAACCGCAGCTTTATAGCCGCAATAACAGCATCAGGCGGTGGAGTGTCTACGACTGCTTAGTGCGACGGTTGCGCGAGAGCTTGCACTTTTGCCTTCAGAGCCGACAGCGGACTGTCGTCGGCAGCGATCTCCGCTTCGAGACGCGTCCTGGACCGGCGCCTTCCTGGGGCCAGTGGATAATTGTGCGCACTTCACCCCGTAGGATCGACGACGGATCGGAGTCTTACCATCTCCGAGGGCTGGGTCGTCTACCGCTTGGAGCAGCAACCACACTTGCAACCGCCACCCCTTCTAGTCTTGGAGCAGTCTTCGCTCTATTAGTGGCAGCAGCATTAGTGGCAGCAGTTAGTCAGACTGTAGTCTCCGGGCGTGCTGTGGTAGTGCAGCTCGTCCGTCTGGTCACGTTTCCTGACCCGAACACCGTGACCTCCAGGAGTGATTGTACCTGCTCGCCTCGTTCTCTCCTGTGGCTTGGTGCTTACCACAAGGAGTAGGTACCCTCGGTACCTATCCATCGTCCAGCGCACGAGATGAGTGCGCGTACATCTGAGCAGGCGGTTTGCGCGTTCGCCTGTTACTAGTGTGGTGATGGACGTCATGGTTGGCGTCGCTGTTGGACGCGCCCTCCCGGCTGGCATCCACCTAGACTACAGCCTCGTCCGAGCTTGCGTCCTCCACAGCATACGGATCTACCGGCATTGGTAGATCCCCTAGCTGGACCTCTGGCGAGCATATTTGCCGAGATCCACGACCTCCGGCAGACGGTGCAGCGGCTTTGTGACCTCGTCGTCACTGAGCGTACTTCTGCTACTCGCTTGTCGATGGCCTCTTCGATCACATCTCCTCCATCCTCTCCTCCTTCCTCATTGGATGGTGTACCTTCAGCTCCACCTACCAGTGAGTCCCAAGCTGCCACCATCCTGTCGATCCTTCACTCTGCGACCACGACGCCATCTCGCAATGACATGCCTTCATGCAGTCGTTCCAGTTGAGTGACTCTGCGACGTCGGCGTCAGCGCTCTACACGGCGTGCTCGCGCCGGTATTGATACATCCTCCATCTCCTCGGCCTCCGTTGCTCTACCTGTCAAGGGGGAGTGTGGTCACTGCGCATTGCGTGATATGACAGTAGCGACAGGATCCGCACTCGAGCCGGGCCGTGCTGCCCGAGCGTCAGCTCAGGCAGACTCAGATGATACTGTGACAGCACATGGCGTGGAGTCTGACCCCGACATGGCGTTCATGGTGGAGAGGTGCCTTTCATCGTCCAGGTTGGATCCTGATCTTCCACAGCAGCAGACGACATCAGGAGGAGCGCAGGCACGGCGTCCTTTGACGGTGCCACTCGCGGTTCCGACCGATAGAGGCCCAGGGGTGGCACAGGAGTCTCGTACGGATCGAGATGCATCTACGATACTTTTGGGGGAGAGTGCGCATCAGACTCACACCAGTCCGGCGGATGTTGGGGTGCTTGGGACGTGCATGCCATTGAGGTCGACATCTACGCTGGGGCAGCAGTCGGACATTCCACAGGAGCAGGTTGCATCAGGAGGAGTGCAGGTCCCGCGTGCCTTGGCGGTGCCACTTGCGACTCCGACCGGTAGCGGCCTGGCGGTGATACAGGAGTCCCGCGCGGATCGCGATACCCCACACGGATTTCCGGGGGCGTTGGTGCACGAGATTCACACCAGTACGACAGCAGTCGCAGTGCATGAGCAGAGTTGGCCGGTTGGTCTTTTGGAGGTTGAGGCATTCTTGAGAGCAGCAGTTCTGAGAGGTGTCATTGGGACACGTGCTGCAGCAAACTCAGCAGGTTTCACCGGGTCATCTGCACTACCTGAGCACCAGCTTCAGCGTCAGGAGTCACCCATGTTCCCTGAGTCTATGTCCCGTGCACAGGACGGAGCACCGAGACACATGACGGAGTCAGATGATGTTCTTCACTCCATTATTGAGCAAGTGGCAGCGACCAGCCTTCCCGGCGAGACAGTGCGTGAGCACCAGCTACGCTTGTTGGTCGCCTTGACGGACATTGCTGAGCCGGAGCCCTGTACACCTGTGTCCATTACGGCGGCAGTCAAGGATACCGGAGCAGATCCATACATGCAGATGGCGTCACCTCGTCAGCAGGAGCTGAGTTCTGCCCCCTCGGTTTCACCTGTTGGTGACCCTACCGATCACATCGACGCCGAGAGTGGCAATACCTGCACGGACGATGTTTCCACATGCTCTACGAACTCTGACGACTCCTCCTTCTCCTTCTCTCTCGGCATGCGACCGCTCACTCCTTGCATGACAAACACGAGCTGTGATGTGGATGCGACACCTGCAGCTGCATCCGATGTTCCAGCGTCTGAGCACATTGCGAGCTTGGTTGACCCCCAGGAGGATGCAGCAGCACCAGTTCCATCGTCTTCAGCAACAGAGATGCAGATGGCGCTGTACTCACGAGTTGTGCAGTCTGCATGTGCAGCATCCAGTGAGGCAGAGTTCATTCTACACCAGGTCGACATGGGCCACCTCGACATGTCCGAGGCAGATTATGCTGATCTGCAAGAGCGTGTACTTATGCTACAACGGGAGATTATGGCAGCGCGTGAGCGATTCTCAGAGGAGAGCAGCATCACTGCTATCGGCAGGAGCCTTCTGCCAGCAGCATCTAGCACACCTATACCTGGGGAGGATCTTGTACGCGCTCCGAGTATGACGTCCGTTGGGGACACTATTATAGGAGAGGTGAGCGTGCCTTCGGCTTCCACCATCCTCGCTCCTGTCGACCCCATCATCGCTCCTCCTTCTTCCACTACTGCCGTCACGCACCTTCATCCACCCGACTCACCTGCCCCATCTTCATCTTCATCCACGAGTGGTGATCCGGTTCGTTGCTCCAGCTCTCCTCTTCTAGTAGTACACCCTTGTGTCTCAGGGTGTGCTATCCCGTATCAGAGGCCAGCTCCGCCACTTCATCCACGCACGCGTGCTGCTCGCCCATTCCCGTTCCTCTGGCGTACACAGATGCATTGCGGCAGTGTGGAGGCAGGAGAGACTGTGAGTTGGGACCCTTGGCAGTCACGCGAGGACTGGTATACCCCAGGTGATGCAGGTACGACGTGAGGAGTTGTAGCCGGAGACACCACTTCGTCTTTGAGGGAGGGAGTCGACTCGTAGGTGACAGGGGGAGCTATCTCTACATGATGGATACACCACATGACTCATCGTCCTGGATCTGTTCAGCTACGACATCAGCATCTCCATCGAGGACATCGCTACCAGGTACATCTGCCCAGGTGGAGTGTTGTGTGGACCTCGACCTGACGCGACGCCATGGGAGATGCATGGCGAGGTCCATGCTCTGTTGTGAGCATCTACAGCATCCCACATGTGGCTCATGCTACGTGCTTGCACAGCTGCATATAGATGGTAGCACATTGTTGGTCGAGACCCGGACACTTGGTGCGTTCTACCAGTGTCACGAGGAGACCATGTGATCGTGTGTCTTGGTGTGTGGCATGTGCATGCGAGCTGTTGGTCGAGACCCGGACACGTGGTGCGTTGCACCCGTGTTACGAGGAGATCCCCCCATGATCCTGTGTTTGGATGATGACACTATTGTGTTGGATTGCTCATAGCGCTCGAGACCCGGGCCCTGGTATCGCCAGTGTCACGAGGAGACCATCTTGTCCTCTGACATGTG
>SZWC01001997.1:229385-240596 GCA_023375785.1 Penium margaritaceum | reverse complement strand
GAGGTTTGGACGCGACTCCGCTCCCATCAAGCCAGCCTCGGGCCGCCTTCCTTTCCTCTCGGCAGGTCTGGTTGGCTCACGCGGCCCGCCGCAATATCCTCCCCGCGCCCCGTCATCTCCCGGATTCGAACTGCCCTTCCGATGATATCTTTTTCCTCGCTCGAGCGGCCGTCGGGTGATTCGTCGACCTCCCTTTTCCCGCTCCCCTTCCTTGGACCCGGGTTCCGGCTCCCCTTTTTCTCATTCTCCGGTGGATGAACGAAACATCATTAACACTGTTATACCCTACCCCCGCAAAACAAGCTGGACGTCCTCGTCCATCCATCCCTCCTCCCTGGTTTCGTTCATCCCATTCTCCTCCTTCCGCCGGATCATCCGTCGTGCCTCTACCGCTCCCGTCCTTTCCCCGATGTGGCCTCCCCTTCCCCTCTGTCCGGTGAGGAGTACTCCTCCTCTGCCCATCTTGTCCTCGCCACTGCTTCCAACTCCCGGTGGAGCCCCTCTTGTTGTATGCCTTCATTCCGCGCCTTGGGGCTCCTCCGTGGGGTTATCCTGCGCTCCCCTTCTCCGGACCCTCTTTCTCGCTGTTCCTGCAGGCGCCGCGCCGCTTCCCTCTGCTCCGCTTGCACTCTCCTAGCATCATCGCTCTCCTCACATGGCAGACAGAGCGGTCCATGGAGCCTTGTTTGCGTGTTGCTGTACCGACGAGCACACGCGAGGTGCACCCGCTGCCGGCAGCTAATGCAGTACCACCTCCGGACCCACACCGGGCCCCTGCAGGTGGCGCATGGCTCACTTCGCGACCTGGTACACCTGAGACATTGGTACAGCGAGATGCGGCCTCCATGGCGCAGCTTCCTCTCCCCCACCTTCTTGACGCATTCACTGTGTGAGAAGCACGCACACTTCTCACACCACGGTGTCACTTCTCTAAGCTCTCTTAGACAGCTGGGGCAGTCTCCCTCCGCCGTGCCAGTGCGTGGTCGCGTCCAGCAGCTGCTACAGTTGTCGTGTCCCTCCTCATTGGTTCTTATGCAGGCGGCATGTGCTGCCCTCCTGCAATAGTCACACCTCCCATGAGGGGCCTCCAGCATTCTCCTGCAGCCGCAGCACACAATTCCCGTCACGGCGTCGTGGTCCTCCCGGAGCATGATTCTTACCTCCGTTGGGATTCCCTGCCTAACCTTTTGGCAGGGTAGGCACAGCCACCCCTTTTCTGCATCCACCATCCCGCATTCCCGGTGCGTGTGGCGCGTACAGCGCTCGCATTGCCTGGCAGGCAGGTGCACCCTTCTTTCACACCATGGACAACTACCCGTACGTGGCGTCTTCTCCTCTCTGGGTCCCTCTTCCACATCCATGCCTCTCTTCCTCTTTTCGCCCACTCCTGGAGCCCCGGTCCATGCTCCAGCTCGTCCTACCCCTGCTCCGTCATCCGTACTCGCTCCCTCTCGTCCCGTTCCTGCTTCGGTCTTGGACCCCCGCTGCCCCTCGCCTCTTCCTTGCCGCGTCGATGATTCCATGTCTGCGTCGCGTGGGGCTCGTGTTATTCCTTCTCCTGCCCCGACTGCCGCCCTTTGTGCTCCCTGGTGCGCCTCGCACGCCCCTCCAGACGTTGGTCCCCTCAGCTGGAATTGCCGGGATTCTCTCTCTGCTCCCTGCTCCCTCTGCTGCCTCCCTGGGGTTATGGAGTGTCCCGGCCGATGCGCCGGCGTATGGTCGACTGGAGCTCTGGGATGCCCCATCGTCCTGTGGCGCCCCGGCATTCCGGCCCCTCTGATTTCTTCTCCACGCCCATGCAGGCGTCCCCTTGGCCCTTCTGGTCGATCTGGACGTCGGGCAGGTTGATCATCGACCGGAGCTGGAGGAGGAGGGGGTGGTAAACTTGGTCCCTGCGGGGCTGAGGGTCGTGGTACTGCCGGTGGCGGCGGGTCCCTCAGGAGACAGCACTGAGGCGTTATTGCCAAAGCCTCGTTCACCATCGCCAGCACCTTTCTTCTTACCTCAGGAACATCCCTGCTCCTCAGCGCCCTCATGGCCAAAACCACCTTCCGAGCCACCGCTCCCTCTTGTCCAGGCAATGCCACTGCATTGCGATAAAGCTGTTCCACCGGGTGAGAGTCTGCGTATGAGCGTGGCCCCTTCTGCTCCTCCGTGCTTTGGCCTTCCTCCCTCCGTTGCCTCTGATCCCGTGCCCTGGCCTCGAGGAGTCGCATCCTCGCTACGCATTGCTCGCAGTGTTGCCCCACTCCTGGCAGCATTTGTCCACACGGCCGATGGAGGGGCTGATGGCATCCCTCACACCACTCGGTGGCGCCAAGATTGTCGCATTCTGCACAACGTAGGCGCCACTCTATTTCCGCCGCTCGCCGGCCGTCTCTTCCCCGTCCTTCCTCCTCCTTTCGCATCTTCTCTTTCAGTTGCGGAGCACAGGCCAGGCAAACATGCACTGCTCTCTGCTGCAGTAGCTCCCCTTCCCCACAGACATAGTGAAGGGCCACCGTGCAGTTGAAGCAGCGCTTCTTTTGCATCCTCACTGGCCGCTTGCAGTTCCCGCACTCCTCCACTTCTTCCACTCCTGGTGCGCTTGGCCCAGCAGCTTGTCCGCTTTCCTTGCCGACCTCCTACTCTTCTTCCACCAACCTCCGGATGCAACCTTTACAGTGCTGTCCCAGTCCTGGGATCTCTGTTCCACACTTGGGATGGAGTGGTGCTTTGCATTCATAGCACCAACTTGCCTCCATTCGGTCGTGTGGCTCCCCACAGACTTCACACTTCTCAATCCACCACTTCGGAGCCGGCTTGCTCTTCCTCTTGTCCTCTTTGTCTGCCTTTTGGTGCATCAGGGGTGCACACTTCTTGCATCCGATCACCTTTCAATGGATCCATTCTTTTGGATCCTGGCAGGCTGCATGCACCGGATGTCTGCACACAAAGCAGCGGAGCAGCGTGGTGGCATTCATTGACTCTTCACAGTTGCCACACGGCTCCTTCTCGTCTTGTGGCATCCTGAATCTTTCAGTTGCGGCTCCGGTGCCCGAGTGGGCCCTCTCCTCCTCCCTTTCTTTTTGCAGTTCCTCCTCGCTGTCGACTCCCATGTCTTCCCTCAATCGTGCTGCGTAGGCCTCACACATCTTGATGTCGTATAGGATACCAAGGTCAAAATCGCAGCAGGCCAGATGGAGGCTGGTTCTGCATCCTTCACACACCACCTCCCCTTTTCCTGCGACCGGGTGTTTGCACGTTGCGCAGAGTTACTGGGCAGTATGTTCCTCCTCCTCTTCTTCGCCTTGGATGTCTGCTTCAATGCTCACCTCAAGCTCTTCCTGCCGACTGCCCTCCCCTCCTTGCACTGGTGCTGATCCCACCGCTGCTTCTCGCCGAGAGCTGGTCGGCCACAGGTGCCTATCATCAGGGGGGATTGGCCCCCATGTCGAAGGAGGGGCATGGAGCAAGCTGCATTGCTCTTGACGCACCGGTGGAAGCTCCCTTTCTTCCTCCCGCTTCTCCGTCTCCCTCCGCTGCCTCTTTTCTCCCCTGCGGCTCCCCCGGGGTCCTTTTCGCTTCTTCTCTCGTTGCTCTTTCAGCTGCTCCTCCGCCGTTGTTGCTGGTGGCGCCTGCGTTACCAGCAGCACCTCCTGGTCCCGCTGCTCGGCTGCTGCTGCTGCTGCCGATGGCGCTGGTGTCTCGAGCGCCACGCCGAGGGCAGCTGCTGCAGAGGAAAGAACCTCCTGATCTCGCTGCTCTGTTGCTACTGCTGGCGTCCGCGCCTTGGGCGTCGCGCCGGGTGCAGCTGCTGCAGGAGGCAGCACCTCCTGGTCCCGCTGCTCTGCTGCTGTTGCTGCCGGCGTACGCGCCTCGGGGGCCGTGCCCGGTGCAGCTGCTATAAGAGGCAACACCTCCTGGTCCCGCTGCTCTGTTGCTACTGCAACCGACGTTTGTGCCTCGGGGGCCGCGCCTGGTGCAGCTGCTGCAGGAGGCAGCACCTCCTGGTCCCGCTGCTCTGCTGCTGCTGCTGCCGGTGGCGTCCGCGCCTCAAGCGTCGCGCCGAGTGCAACTGTTGTAGGAGGCAGCACCTCCTGGTCCCGCTGCTCTACTGCTGCTGCTACCGGCGTATGCGCCTCGGGGGCCGTGCCGGGTGCAACTGCTGCAGGAGGCAGTACCTCCTGGTCCCGCTGCTCTGCTGCTGCTGCTGCCGGCGTACGCGCCTCGGGGGCCGCGCCGGGTGCAGCTGCTGCAAGAGGCAGCACCTCCTGGTCCTGCTGCTCTGCTGCTGCTGCTGCCGGCATTCGCGCCTCGGGGGCCGCGCAGGGTGCAGCTGCTGTAGGAGGCAGCACCTCCTGGTCCCGCTGCTCTGCTGCTGCTGCTACTGTCGGCATTCGCGTCTCGGGGGCCGCGCCGGGTGCAGCTGCTGCAGGAGGCAGCACCTCCTGGTCCCGCTGCTCTGCTGCTGCTACTGCCGGTAGCGTCTGCGCCCCAAGCGCCACGCCAGGTGCAACTGCTGCAGGAGGCAGTTCCTTCCGTTTTCGCAGGTGGGGTTTCTCGGGTTGCACCATTGATGCAGGTTGACCATCCGCCGTACGTGGCGCTTTCGTTCGGGGAGGTGACTGCTGCTGAGCCTCTGGTTTGGCTGCTGGTGCCAGTTCCTCTGAGGTCTTGGGGCGCCGAATAGGGAGTTTTCCCTTTTCTGCCCGACGGCGCTTCTTTGTGCCACTCTCCATTTCCGTCGCAGCACGTTTTTCCTTTTCCTCGTCTTCCACTTGCTGCTACGCCTGCTGTTGTAGCGTACTGGGTCCAGCTTTCCGCCCGTGTGCCTCCACGTGTGCCGAGATAGGCACCCCAATACCCGCCGAATCAAGCCGGGTCCCCCCGGCCAAGGAAGCCTCAGGGATGGCTGTGGTGGTGATGGGCGGAGGGGAGCGCTCTGGACGAGAGGGTGACGGAGGTGCCCCTGCGAACGTAGCCACCACCTCTTCCACATCAGCCTCGGTGCTAAGGCGGGGCGGATGGCTGCCACCCGCAACAGCTTGCCAGCGGACGGGAAGCTTCTCGAGCCGCTCCCGACGCACCATGATGTTGGAGGTGTGGCGACCCTCGAGCCACACATAGACGCCATCGACGGCCCAAATTTGGTAGCACTGGTCCAAGAGAATCGCTTCATTGTGCCGTGCCCGTCCGATCTCCTCTCGCTTCGGCCGCACGCCGTCACCCACCTGGAAGTCATCGATCATGAGACCAGCATTGGCACGGTCGACCCCACGCTGTGCTGCAACAGACCCTCGCCTGCGAGCCTCTTGGAGACACTTTTGGAGCCAAGCACCTCGTTGTTTAATGAATTCCACCTCATCAGCCACTGTTGATCCCTCGTCTCGTGGTGGCACCGGTGCGTCAGGCATGAGGGGTAGGGTGGCCATGGTCCAATGTTGTTGGCCATGATGCAGCATGTAAGGTGAGAAGCTGGTAGAGGAGTGGGGTGTGATGTTGTACTCGTAGACAATGTCTTCCAGCTGCTCGTCCCATTGTGCAGTGTCATCCGACAGTTTCCGGATAGTCTGTGTGATGGCCCCATGCATGCGTTCGACCTGTCCCTGCGCCTGCGGCCGATAAGGTGCCCCGTTATCAATCTGAATGTTGAAGTAGGCGGCCACCTCCGCGAATGCCCCAGCAAAGTGTGAGCCGTTGTCACACTGGATGATTTTGCAACCGCCTCCCCGGTAGATAACCTCCTCTTTCAGAAATGCTGCAGCATGTGCGGCATCGGCTTTGGGAACTGCACGAGCCATGACCCATTTGGTCATGTGGTCAATGCCCAGGATCCAGTACACATTTTTGCGTCGGGTGATGTGGAGAGGGCCATGGAAATCAATGATGACTCTCTCCATGGGTGCGCCGAGACGGGCGCACACGAAACGGGGTTGGTGAATGCGTTGGCGGGGTTGGTGACAGATGCATGTCCCACACGTGGCCACCACTTCCCCAATCTGCTTCTTCAAGCCCACCCAGTACACTTGCGGAACCAAGGCTTCATAGACTGTTGCAGAGCGCGCGTGCATGCGGTCATGCTCTTGCATGATGAGTGCATCCCTAAGCGGCACCGGGGTGCACCACCGTAGTCCATATGCGTCCTCTTCGCGCCGCCACAGTCGCCTCTGCAGCCACACGTATTTGTCGAGCGTGGCTTTTGCATCCGAGCGGACATGGGCATCGGGGTAAATTGCCGTCATCGTGTGGGCCCCAGATAAGACCTGGGCCCGTGCCCAGTCGGACCACTCGTATGTCTTGGCTGGTGGTTCGGTCTGCCAGTAGTCCTGATCACTCCCGGGGGCCAAGGCGAGGAGGCGAGCCCGCATGTCCTCAAAGGATTCTGGTGGTGGTGGTGCTCTACGTCCTGCTGATTCTGCCTGATGTCGTTCATCACCTGTCGCCGGCGGGATGGCATCACTGCGCGTGCGCTTAGAGGAGCTGCGCGTGGCGGTGAGTTCCGCTGTGCCTGTGGAGGTCGTCATCGTAGGACGACGGAGGCGGGATGAAGTGCGCCGCACGAGGACCGGTAATCCGGCAGAGGCTGCCGTAGCAGCTGGCATGTTCCCATCGAGTGCAGGTTCGCGGATGGCCGGTGGATCATCCACCGGAGGGGACCCTGCTCCGGGCGCGGCGGGCGGTTCCTGGAGATGGGAGGTGCTTGGCGCGTCTCCGGTATCACCGCCAGACGATGGATCATGCACCGGCAGGGAGGCCGCTCCGGGCGCAGCAGGTGGTTCCGCGGTGTGAGAGATGTTCGGCTCAGCTCTGGCATGCTCGCCAGACGGTGGATCATGCACCGGCAGAGCGGCTGCTTCGGGCCTTGATGATATGGGTGCAGGAGGAGAAGGCGGAGGGGAGGGAGGGCGAGGAAGAGGGCCAAAGACCGGAAGAGCGATAAGGGTTTCTTGTTGGTGTGGGGGAAGAGGTAGGAAGGGGGAAGCAAGAGGAGGGGGTCTCTGAGCTGCCGCGAACAGCTGTGTCCCGGGGAGGGTGTCCGTCGCGCTCAGGGTTGATGCGGACCTAGGGTGCGCCGGACTTGCGCCATTCCCTTCTTGAGTAGGTGACGAGGGAGGAGGAGGTACAGACGCCGGACGCGGCACGTCACTTGGTGATGGCTGATTGGCGGAGGAAACTTCCTCCCCCCCGTGAGGCGAGTCTTCGTTGCTAGTGCTCGAACTATGCTCCGAAGAGGGGGAACCGAGTCGCTGACGGTGAAGCCAGCGCATGAACACCCTCAGCGCCCTGCCGTCACGGGGGTTGACCGTCCGTGCTGGGAAAAGACGGCGGAGGCCCGCATGATCCTGCTCATCAGCTTCCGCATGGCGGTAAGCCGCCCGCAGTATGACCCCTCGACTAGCAAGGGGATGCAGGTTTGTTGGAAGGGGATCTTGGTGGCGCCGTCGCACTGCCCAATCGAGGAAGCAGCGAAGAGCACGGGCTCCGCGGTCAAGAGAGTGGTCCAGGGGGTAGAGGAAGCGGAGGAAGTCGTGATGGTACAAATGGAAGCTTGTTGTCAGGAATGGGAGGAGTCCGGCCTGCCTGCGCTCCGGGTGCTCGAGAGTCATCGTCCAGTGCAGGAAACAGCGGAAGGCTGCCGGGCCGGCAGCGGGAGAAGAGTCTAGAGGGTATAGGTGTCGCAGTCCCCCCAAGTACTCCTCCCATTCGAAATCCAACCTCTGTACCGCGCTGGTAAGAAAGGAACGGGTGACATCATGGATCAGCTGTTGTTGTAGGCTTTGTTTGCGCTCGCTCGCGAGCTGCCTGGCCTGGTCGACCATCGTGCAGATGGCACGATACTGCTGCGAGACGTTTTCTCGGAGGGACAGGACCCTCGTGCGCTGCTGGGACATGTCTTGCAATCTGGCACGGACAGACGCCCACTCCTCCTCACACTCCCTCTGCAACTGTCGAAGTTCAGAGAGCTGAGCATCGAGCTGCTGCAGGCCTGGAGTCAAGCGTGCTGCTTCTGCCCGCGTTGTCCTGAGGGTGCGCCCCAGTTCTGCACGTTGGTCAATGAGACGTTGCCCCTCAACTGCGGGTGGTTCTTCCCCTCTGTCCGCGGCCTCGTTCCACGCATCTTGCTGACGCCATACGTCCTGAAGTCTGGCTTCTATGGCGATAATTCGCGCTTCTTGCTCACGGATGCGCTGGTGGCCGTTGATGCGGGCTGATTTGCACGCAGACAGGGTGGTCCTAGCCTGCGCCAGATTTGCAGCAGATCTGCGCACGTGGCCTGCGTATGACCGCAGCCATGTCATGTGTCGCTCCCAGAGCCTCTCCACTCATCCCGCCCATGCGCGATTCTGGGTCACATGGAGTGCCAATGTTTGCCACAGCGCCTCGCCGCTGTGGGGATCAGGTGCTTCCGGGGAAGGTGGGGGTGCCGGATAGGGATCATCCATGTCGAGGTTGTCAAGAAGGTCTGCCGCATCAGCCATGGTGAGAACCGCTGCAAGCGCGCGACTCTCCAACTCAAGAGCAGCACCCTTGGATGTCGTGTTTCCAGCGAGTTCGTGTTCGTAGCGTGCCCAAGCTGTGTTGTCCATCTCTGGTGTGCTGTCGGTATTCCGTCGGTGGTTGTCGACAGGAGCTATGTGAGAAGTATGTTCCAGGTCGTCTGCAGCTGTATCCGCGTCAGTCGTGGATCGTTGGTTCTGTAAACGGCGTGAACTGCGAGAATGGGAATTTGAGGGTTGCCGTCGGGATCCACGAGACAGTGCCCGGGCGGTTCGGAGCAGGCGGGCGGGATGGGCGTGCCGCCGTGACCGTTGGAGGGCAAGGGGCATGTCAGGTTCTCGACCTCGTTGATGTGTCGGTGGGTCTCCTCGAATCCCCGCCGATCGCCTGGAGACGCGTTCGACGAGGAGGACGACATCGTCCGCCGCTGCCTGCATGTCTCCTTCGATACCTGCATGCGTCTCTGTCGGATCTGATGCATGATTCTCCGGAGAGTCACTGCTGTCCGTAGAGGATGCTGGTGCGTCAGCGACGAATCGCACGAAGCGGGAGCCGGTGGATTGATCGGCCGCATGCTCTGCATGGTTGGTGGAGGAAGCCTGCCTCGTCGGCAATCGCACATTCCGCTGAGCTGGCACTTCTGTTGCGTCGAAGTGAAGCGGGACGTATGATGGCGCCCCGTCATCATCGTACAGCGTCATGCATTTTCCCCCAAGTAAAATTGTCACGTCGCATGCCGTGAGCCAATCGTTGGCGAGGAGGACGTCGTAAGTATATGTCTCGCAAACCTGAACCGGCAAACTCCGGTGGATATTTCCGACCTGAAGGGGAAATAAATCAATTTGACCCTCGGACTGGGTGATTTCGCCTCCAGCGGTGCCGAAGCGGATATCGACGGCGCGAACAAGGTCCGACCAATTGAACCGCCGGACGACGCGCATGGCCACCGTGGTATGTGTGGCACCTGTATCCACGATTGCGATGAANGAGCGGAGTCACGTCGCCTTTGGCGAATCCAATCGCCATACTCCTTGTGCGTCCACCCAGGCGCATCCTTGAAGAGGTCGGTTTTGCGTCGTACATTTAGGTGACCCACGTGGTCATCTTCATGAGGAAAACCATCAAGAGGGTACGCCCAGCGATACTCCTCTGCGGTGAGATCCCGTGCTTGGCCCTGAATCAGGACAGCCTGATCAAAGGGGGGCTCAGGCGGAGGTGGGCCACCGCCATGCGACGGTGCTTCGAGGGAACCGCGATCCTTCCACCCTTCTCGTGGGAGCCGGCTAAGAGCGTCTGCGTTGCGATTCGCGAATGCTGGCTGGTACTTGATAGTGAGGTCGTATCCTTGGAGAAGCAGGGCCCATTTGCCCAGGATCCCTTCATGATTCTGGGTTGTGAGCAACCACTGGAGAGCCTGATGGTCCGTGAGAATGGTGAAGTGTTTCCCATTCTTGACGTAATCTCGGTAGAACTGAATGGCCCATAGTACCGCCAGACATTCTCCTTTCACCGGAGGGTACTTGGCTTCCGCATCGTTGAGCGCACGGCTGCCATAGCAGACCACCCGCATCTTGCCATCATCTGCTCGTTGGGACAAGATGGCCCCAATGCCCTCTTGTGAAAAGTCTGTTGTGATGACGAACGGGAGGTTGAAGTCTGGGAACTCCAGCATTGGGGCCGTGATGAGGCGATGCTTTATCTCGGCCCAAGCAAGCTGGCATGCCTCAGTCCATTCAAATGGCTCGCCTTGATGGGTAAGGCGTAACAATGGACGAACAATCTTCGCATCGTCGCGAACAAATTTTTGGTAGAAGCTGACAAACCCGAGGAAGATCTTGACCTGGGATGATGTAACCGGTCGTTTCCATTCGCGGACGGCCGCAATCTTGCCTGGGTCCGTGGATATGCCCTGTGCATTGATGATGAATCCCAGGAATTCCATACTGTCTGCTCCGATAACACACTTGGCAGCCTTCAGACGGAGGTTCGCGGAGCGTAGGGCTGAGAAGACAGCGTCAAGTGAGGCCATTAGTTCTTGAAAACTGAATGCCGCGACCGTGACATCATCCACGTAGCAGCATGCGTTAGGTACGTCGCGCAACACCTGGTCCATCACACGTTGGAACGTAGCACTGGCGTTACGCAGTCCAAAGGGCATGCGCGTGAAGGCATACAACCCATCTGGAGTGATGAAGGCTGTCTTCAGCATAGAGCTGCGGTCCATGGGGATGGTGTGAAAGGCTGACTTGACATCGAGTTTGGCAAACCAGCTTTTCCCGCGCTGACGCTCCTGGATATCAACGATGAGCGGCATGGGATATGCATCCTCAATCGTGACCTTGTTGAGGTCGCGAAAGTCAACACAGAACCGCTTCGTACCGTCTGGCTTCCCCACGATCACCAGATTGGAGCGCCACAGGCTCTCCACTTCCACAATCACACCCTGTTCCTTGAGTTCTCGCAGACCTTCGTTGATGACATCCTTTTGATCTTGAAGTAGACGCCTAGCTTTCTGCTTATGTGGCGGCGCGTCTCCTGTGTTAATAACATGGACTGTGTCAACCGCTCCGATCTCAGCCGATTTGCCTGCGAACACTACTTCATGGTATTCGAGAAGCTCCCTGACTTCTTGCTTCTGATGTTCTGTCAATCGCTCGTGAAGCATGTGGTTCCATCGTTGGGAATGTGGCACCGTTGGTGGGGGTGGCTCTTCATCTCCCACCAGGCCAG
>SZWC01001997.1:201843-215018 GCA_023375785.1 Penium margaritaceum | reverse complement strand
TTTTTTTCTCGCTCTGGCTCGACCCTCGCGGCGAGCTCAGAGGAGGGGGAGGCTTGCTCCCCCCCTCGCGTGCAGCCGGTCGGAGGCCTCCCGTCGGCCTCCCCTGCCCCTCTCGGCCGGCGGGAGGCCGGCGTTTGGCCGGCACGCGCCGGCTCGTGCGCCGGCGCTCGGCCGGCGCTCTGTCGTGCCCTCGTCGGCACGATAGGCCTGACCGAGGGGACCCCCCCCGGACGGGTCCCTCGCGTCGGGCCCCCTCAAGCCCGACGGTAGGAGTTGCTGCAGCAACTGCTGCTGCGGTTGCTACAGCAACTGCTGTTGCTTCTGCTGCTGCTGCCGCTACAGCTGCTGCCCGCTGCTGCTGTTGCTGCGGCTGCTGCTGCAGCTGCTACCTGCTGCTGCTGCTGCTGCGGCTGCTGCCTGCTACTGCTGCTGCTACTGCTGCAAATGCTACTACAGCAGCTGCTACAGCTGCTCGCCGCCGCCGCCGCTGCTGCTATGGCTGCTGTCCGCCACAGTTGCTGCTGTAGGTGTGTCCTGCCGCCGCCGCTGCTACAGCTGCTGCCCGCCGCTGCTGTTGCGGCTGCTTCTGCGGTTGCTGCCTGCTGCTCCTGCTGCAGCTGCTGCCTGCTGATGCTGCTGCTGTGGCTGCTGCCCGCCACAGCGATGCCACTGCTCGCAGCCGCTGCCGCAAGCTGCTGCTGCGAGCTACTTCTTCCTTCCTCTTTTTTTGTGTGTGTACAAACCGGTGGCCAGACACGGCTGCTGCTGCCACCCGGTGCTGCTGCTGTAGTGGGTGCTGCCCGTAGCCGCTACCACCGCAAGTGCTTTCCGCCGCTCGTTGCTGCTACGGCCGCTGTTGCTTGCAGCTGCCGCCGTTGTCTCTGCTACCTCCACCGCTCCGCTGCAACGTAGTCGCGGTGGGTCCCTCCAGGATGTGCTGCTGCTGCTATGGGTGGCTGCCGCTGCTGCCACTCACTCCTGCTTCTACTGCTGCGTCTCTACTGCACAGCACAATGAGCTATGGCTCGTTTGCTCTGATACCATGAGAAGTTTCCTAGAACCTTCCTAACCACTTGCCGCGACACTAGGCGTCAGCGCCAGGTCAGTGTGTGACAACAGTCACAAGTTAAAAACAAAACTGCAAGGGTCTGGGTTGGGACACGAACAGAGTGTCAGGAAACTCAAACTGAGTATAATTGCAGAGAGAGAAAACAAATGACAAGTCCACAATATGAATACCTGCCGCGGCGCACGACAGGTGTCGCACGCGGCAGTGCAAGGTCTGTCCTAAAACCGGCCCAAAAACACTATTTTGGTCGTAACTCTGCGCAGACAAATTAGAACGCTACGCCGTCTGAACTTAAAGATGCAGAATCTCAAGCCGGACGCTATGACTGGTCACACGCACAAGTCCGGTACCGATCGGTGGACAGGACATACAAAACATGCAAATCAGGCTCAAGGGCCAGTCCACCGAGAAAACTCTAGCGTCTGTAGAAGAACCGCAAAGCACCCGGGCAAGCACCTAGGGCGTCGTGGTAGCTCTCTGGCAGCTGCTGGTGGATGGAGCCACCACTCGTCGGTGCTCCGGTGCCAGCTGCGTCCGCATCAAGGATAGTGTCGTCGCGCTCTCTTGTAGCGCTGCTCTCCTTGCCGTCGCTCGTGACAGGTGGAAGCCACACACACCAACAATTCTAACTGCATGACTGCGCTCGCGGCGTGCGTATCATGGTATGGTCCAGTTTTCAGGCAAAACGAATGACGCCGGGGTTTTGGGCTGTCGACAGTCTGGCAGGGCTCATTGAGAAAACCCCCCCTTGCCAGAAAATAGGTCATTTTGCCGATGTGGGCAACTATACGCTTACTGTTTGGTTTGCGACCCGCATAGACGCGAAGTGCCGGGTCCAAAACGCGACGATGGTAGGCACCTCTTTTGGTTGCGAGTAAACTGTAAATGTTGACTTCGGACTTTCATGTCTAGTCTATGCCTATTTTCAAGCCGCATATATGCGAGGACCTGCTACCGTTGGAAACCAGCCTCGCATGTATTCTTCTAGCGACCGAGTAAATAGCAATGCTAATCGCTTGCGACCTTTTTGTTTTCTCGGCAGGTTCAATGTAGTTTCTCGAACACACACCCTCATTTGTTCTGTTTAATAGAACAGCACCCAAAAACGACATACCCACGAGAGTGGGGACAGCGACTCACACTGGCACTCGCCACTCTCACTAGTTTCTCGCTTCTGATTGGACGGAATTTTATGTGGTGAATTTCTGGGTTTTCAACTCATGTTGGCATCTATTTGTCCAATGCCGGACGAATCGATGCTTGTTTATTGTGCGTTTCTCCACTTTTCAGTCCGTTGACCGAATAGGCCTCTCTGATGAACTAGGAAACGGTACGGCAAGATCTAGGTACGTATCCCGACAAGAGGTAGTCCGCATCAGGAGGGGGGTCGAACTCGGCATGCGGCAGTAATTTATCCTTCTGATTTTCTGAGAATCTGAGCAACAAGCTGTTCATAGCTGGGTAAGAGGGGGGCTAGAAATCGGAGGGGTCTCCTCATTGTAACTTCCTAATCAATCATTTTGAGTTTTCAGCTGTTGTCTAGTGCTGATTCTAGCGCACGCATTTCTGAGTAACAACACCAGAGTTCTTAGACTTAAGACTCCGGTGCAGCAGACTGAGGGGGCAGCCTAAGCAACGAGCGTGGGTTCTCGCACGCTGCATCAACAACGCAGCTGCCCCAACATGCTGCGGTAGGTTTTCCACTTTGGTTTTAGAGCAAGAGCGTAGGAGAAGCAGCAGAATACCGGCGAGAAAGTCCAAGCGGTCCCCAGAATGCGCCCGTGTAGGGGAAATGCTGCTAGATTTGTTCCGGTAGCGTTGACCCGATGGGTGGCATCTTCAAAATGCTCCAATCGCGGGGGAAATGCAAGCACATTTGTTCGGATAGCGTTGACCCGATGGGTGGCATCTTCAAAACGCTCCCGACGCGGGGGAAATGCTACCAAAGTTATTTTTGGTAGTGCCCACTCGGGACGGCGGTAGCGGTCGTGGACTTGAGCCCAACACGGCCGACCTACGCTGGAGCGGCATCAACGCACGTGGCAATGACATCGCCAGGGAAGTGACCTCCCTGCTCTCCCTCCCCTCTGCGTGGAGCAGCAAGTACCAAGTAGGAAGGAAAAGCAGTAGCAACAGCCACTGTAGGCAGTAGCAGCGAGGTGCAACAGTAACGAGCAAAAGCAACAGCAGCTTATGGCTGCAGCTTGCAGTAGCAACAGCTCGCAGCGGCAGCAGCAGCAGCTCGCAGCGGCGGTAGCAAGCTGCAACAGCACAAGCCAACAGTACCAGCAGGTAGTAGTAGCAGATATAGCGAGCAGTAGTAGGCAGCTGCAACAGTGAGCACCTACAGTAACGAGCAGAATCAACCGCAGGGTGAAGCTGCGAGTAGCAGTAGTAGCGAGAAGTAGTAGCAGCGAAGCAGTAGAAGCAGCAGGCGGCAGCAACAACGAGCAGCTATAGCAGTGAGCAGCAACAACAGCAGCACATAGTGACTACGTAATAGAGAAAAAAACGAAAAAATATCAAAGGAGAATAGACCAAAGCCAAGAATGGGGATAAGACCCCACCCTCGCAGCTGCTGATGCAACAACAGTAGCTACAACAACAGCAACTATGCGCAACAGTGTAGCTATAGTAGCAGTTGTAGCGTGTAGCAGCATAGCAACTACAGTTACTATAGTAGCAACAACTCAGTACATAGCAACGCCGATGCAATAGCAACAGCAACTACTACAATAGTAAAAGAGTGTAGTAGCACGAGTAGCTGTAGTAACAGTAGTAAGAGCTGCAGTAGCTACACAACGTGCCAACGCAGTTGCAATAGCAATAGCGGCGGCGACGGCGTGCTGCAACACAGCACAACAGTAGCACTTTGGTGACGTCTTTGTTGACGTCACCACTGACGTCAGTAGTAGTAACAACAGCAGCACCAACAATAGATGCCGCCACAACGACATCAGCAAGAACTAGCTGATGTCAGCGCTGATGTCACTACTGATGACATCACCTACAACAAAAAACAAATGAAAACACAAAAAGAAAACCATACAGAAAACAAGGGGATTAAACAGGACGGACAATGGATGAAAGTGAGGAGGGGTCCTCCTCTGCTGGAGGACCGAACCCCCCCCCCTTTCTGGAGCAACTACATTAGCTAGAACAGCAACAACAACAGTAGCAGAAGTAGCAACAGCATCAGCAACCGCCGCAGCAGCAGCCGTTATAGTAGCAGCAACAATAGTAGTAGCACCTATAGCAGCAGCACCCGCAACAGCAACTGCAACCGCAATAGCAACAGAACCAACAACAACAGCCGCAACTCCACCAATATTGTAGAGGCTCTTTCGTTGGCCTTCTTGGCTCAACAGACCCGCTAGACGCCATATCCTTGCTGCTAGAAACACTTACGCAACAACTAGCGCTACTGCAGCCGCCGTCTTCGCAGAGCCAGCCTCCACTTCAACCGCAACAGCAACAACTTTAGTAGTTATCGCCCTTCCTTCCACCCGGGCATGCTAGTTCCACCATGTCCTCTACCACACACCATTTGGCGTAGCAACATACCGAGCGCCAAAGACAGACTGTGTCTTCAGTCCTAGGCCTCGTTCTGGATGCTGGCCGCAAGCCAAAGGACTTTGAAACCCTGCCCCAGCCACTCTAGGCTAAGGCGAAGTTCAGGAGTTGGGAACTCAGCTTCCGCATCTGGGGGCAAGGCGAGGGCCTGTGGCCAAACTACGTCTTGCCCTACGACTCCACCCAGGCCAATTAGGTGTATGATACTCGTCGCGCTGTACGTGCCCTTGTCCCTGTCACCCCTCCGGCTTCACGTCTTGCTCTCGAACCCCTCCTCGGTGACAACTCCACTGGCGGCCTCCCTGACCCCACAGTGGCGTGGCACATCCTCATGCACCCTCCTCACCTTCCAACGAGGCAAAGACCAGCCGTCTTCTTTGGGAGTTCAACTCCCTCCATATGGAGGAGACTGAGAAGGTCACCTCCTATACGTAGCGGGTGCAGGACATCCTTCGCCGCCTGGGAGACGTAGTGCCACCACCTCCATCTGCGCTCCTCACCATCAAGCGCGACGCCATCGACTCGATCGCTAACGTCTTCGTCCATTACACCCAGGACATTCTTGCCGCAATGACTACCCAGGGCACCCTCATGCCCTTGGCATACGAGCTCCTTCTCTTCATGAGTCTTGCATCCAGTGCACAGAGGCCCTTGCCTCTGTGCACCTTGGTGGCTGTTGCCGCCCCTGCAACAGCTGCGTCCTCCGGTGCCTCATCATCCGGCAAGAAGAAGCGTAGGGGAAAGAAGGGTAAGGGCCCACAGCAATAGTTGAGTGGATCCAGTGACGGTAGCTAAGTCTGCCACAATTGTGGCCAGCCAAAATACGGGTTGTACACGTGCCCGCTCCCGATAGATGAGGCGCACGTCATCGCCACCATGCGTCGCCAGCGTGAGCGCCGCCTTGCCACTGCTGCCGTGACTGTCGCTGCTCTTGCTGGGTCCACGCCACCCACTCCCTTTAACCCTCCGACAGCTCAGCTGTAGCATCATCCGCAGCCGTCGGTGCCTGCTCTTCCATCACCGGCACCTCCGTCCTCCTTCCTAGACTCCAGTGCTATCCCGCTGTAGCCGGTCTACTCCGTCGGACCCTCCACCCGTGAGCGTCAGTTGGAGCAGTTCATCACACTTCAGCGTGGATTTCCTTGCCCTCCTCCCTAGGGAAGAACCAGTTGCGCCATTGCTGGTAACCTTGCCCTGACATGCATGATTGATTCTGAGCTGCGGTCTTGCTGTGTACCTTCGTCCGTTCCATTCTCTGTCGTGCCCTCCCCACATGCTCCTCTACATGATGTCGTCTGGCTGGATGACTAGCAGTCCCGGTTTGCACCCCTCTCCACCACGTCCGTGTCCCTTGCCCACTGCCATGTGACCATTAGCGACCTGGCGACACCGGTACAGAACCCTGCTGAGACCTGGATCATCAACTCCGGGGTCACACATCACATGATGGCCTCGCGTGAGGCCTTTAGTGTCCTTGGCCCTATTACCGATGTCTCTCAGGTTCGTACTGGTTCTGGTCAGGTCGAACTCGTTTGTGGTGTCGGTGTGGTTTGTTTTTGTGGTCCCGTTGGGGATGTCTTTGCGATTGATGTCCTATTTGTTCCTGGTCTTGAGCTCAGCCTCCTATCTGTCACTGTCCTTGACCGCATGAGCATGGATATACTACACTCCCATGGTATTGGCAGTGTGTTGTTTTGACCGTCTGGTCATGTCGTCTTGCATGCCACCGCCCATGGCAACTTGTGGCACGTGCCGCGCCTGTCTGCGTCCCCCTCTGACCCCTCCCCATCGGCTGACATAGGCCACATGTTTGTTACTAGCACACTCTCTCCGCAGCACACACGTCTCTTGTACTGCCGCCTCTGTCACTTCCACTCTGCCACTGTCGATAGCATGCTCTGCACACGACTAACCAAAGGCATTGATCTAGCCTCCTTTCCACTGTCGTGTTCCACTGAGTGCATTGAGTTTGCTCAGAGGAAGATGCACCGGTCCACCTACCCTCTGTCCTATTCTCGTGCATCCACCCCGCTGGACCTGGTCCACTCTGATGTCATGGGTCCCTATCCAACAGAGTCGAATGAGGAGTACGGATGCTATGTCCAGATCCTCACGGATGACTACTCTCGCTATCGTTAGATCTTCTGTCTTCAGCAGAAGAGCGATTTTGCCCCCACCATTTGGGACTAGCTTGTTTGTACTGAGCGCGAGTGTGGTCTCCCTTACCGCCACTTTCGCTCTAATTACGGTGGCGAATTCATGGGGGAGACCACACTCTTTCTTGCTTCCCATGGTATCCATGATGATACATCGGTGCCTTGCATGCCAGCCTAGAATGGCGTCTCTCAGTGATAGAACCGCACCATGGCCAATGCCGTCCGCACCATGCGGGGCGAGTCTGGACTCTCTCATGGCTTCTATTTGGATGCTATGACCTACATGACGTGGGTCTTGAACCGGATTCCCCACATACCCTTTCCCCACCAGTCCACACCGTACCAACACTTGTGTGGCGAGCGAGCTAACCTCCGTCCAGACTACATCTAGGGCTGCATAGTCATCGTGTGATTCCCTGCCCCACACCAGGGTGGCAAGCTCGGGCCTCGCGGACGTTTTCCTGCACCTTCCTTGGCCTCTTGCGTCATTTGAAGGCGTGATGCTTCTACGATACCTCCCAGCTTCGCATCATTGAGTCCCAAGATGCCATCTTCTTTGAGGACCTGTTTTCACTAACCTTCTTTGCTCTGACGCGTTGATGTCCCTCCCATCACGTGGGGGAGTGGTGAGTCCGTCTTCCGCCCAACCGCTTCCAGGTGTCACATCCTCAGTGCCCGCCGGTCCTCACGGGCCGGCTTCCCCGCCCGTGTCTGCTTGTCCCTCCAAGCCAGCTACGGCATCCGCGTTCGTTGACCCCGTTGAGCCAACTGCTTTACCTGTGCCTACTAGCCCTTTTGAGTCGGCTGCTTCGTTTGCGTCCGCTGGCCTCTCCGTTTGCTTCCGCTAGCCTCTCTGAACCGGCCGCTCTATCCATGTCCTTTGGCCCTTCTGAGCCGGTTGCCCCATGTGCATCCGGTGGCCTCTCTGAGCCGGCCGCTCCGTCCGTGTCCGCTGGCCCTTCTCAGCAAGCCGCCTCGTCTGCGTCTTCAAGCCTCTCTGAGCCGGCTGCTCCGTCGGTGTCCGCTGGCCCTTCTGAGCCAACCGCCTTGTTTGCGTCCTTTTATCTCTCTGAGCCGACTGCTCCATCCATGTCTGCTGGTCATTTTTAGCCGGCCGCCCGTCTGCGTCCGCCGGCCTCTTTGAGCTTACCATCCCGAACGGTTTGTGTCAACACGCTACACACGTGGTCCAGGTGGGACCGACCGACACCGATAGTGAGCACTTAGGTCTCCGCCTTGCACCCTCTCGTGCCACGTCTCCCTATCGCCCACGAGGCTCCTTGCCTCTGGCCCAACCCACTCTCACAGTCATGAGCGAGGACCCTGGCACCAAGGCGATTGGCTTGGCCACATTGTCAATTGCCACTGACTTGCATCCGGGGTCGACCTTGGGTTACGCTTTGCTCCATCAGGAGCACCAACGTGCCGTCGCGACTACGCTTACCCACGTGCTACCTAGGACGAGAGATGCACATGCCCTTACTGTCCGCTCCACGAAGCGACCAAAGGACCCAGCCACCCTACGTGAGGCTTGGGCATCACCTGAGGTCCGACATTGGGAGGCTGCATACACCGACGAGCTTGCCGCCATTCGGCAACATCATGTCTACGAGCTTGTCGACCTTCCCCTCGGCCGAAAGGTCATTGGTGCCAATTGGGTCCTTTGGCAAAAGTGGAAACTAAATGGATCCTTGGACAAGTACAAGGACCGTCTAACGGCGAAGGGATTTGCCCAGGTCCCCGGGGTCGACTATGACCAGATCTTCACCCCGGTTGGTCGGTTCTCCACTAGCTGAGCATTGTTCAACCTGGTTTCCAAGCACGGGTGGGAGCTGCATCAGATGGATGTGAGCAACACCTTTCTCTATGGCTCATTGGAAGGCGAGGAGCTTTACATAGTGCAGCCTCCAGGCTTCGACGTTGGCTCTCGCAAGGTCTGGAAGCTGTGGAAGGCATTCTATGGCCTAAAGCAGTTACCGCGCTACTTGAATCATTGTATGAGATCAGCCGTACACTTTTTAGCGTTAGCCTCCTCCGCAACAATACCGACCCCGCACTGTTTGTCCGTCCACGAGGCTAGACCTTTGTTGATGTCCTGGTCTATGTCAACGACCTACTCATTGCATCGCCGGATGCAGCTGCCATCCAGCGGGTCAAGGACCTGCTGCATGCTGCCTACCAGATAAAGGACCTCGGGTCAACATGCATCTTTTAAGGCATGGAGCTTGAGCATGATCAATCCATGGGTCTCGCGCACGTCCATCAGGCCGCCTACGTCCAGACCTTGTCCAGGCGCTTTACTGAGGACCTGCCCCTAGTGCCAAGAGCATCCTCACCCATGTCGCCCAATGGTCAGGCGAAGCTGAAAATCTCTCATCCAGTCGTGGTGGGGGAGCCAGTAGACGTGACCACGTATCTACGTGTCATCAGGTCACTGATGTTCCTTGCGATGACGCGTCCAGACATTGCGTTCGCCATCAACCTCCTTGCCTAGTTCTCTAAGGAGTCGCGTCACCTCCATTTTGAGGACGCGATCCGAGCACTGCGATATGTCGTCTCGACCCCATGGTAAGGCGACATGTTGTGTTGATAGCCGTCCGTTGTTGCGGTGGACTACGTCGACAGTGACTGGGCCGACAATCCGGACGGTAAGATTCGTACTGGCTTGATCTTTCTTGTTGGCGCTACAACTGTGTCTTGGCGCAACGGCAAGCAAGGCTGTATTGCATGCAACATTGCTGAGGCTGAGTATGTGGCCCTTGGTTATGGTGCATGTGAGAGCGTCTGGCTGTGTCACTTGTTGTGTTTGTTGCGTCAGTCCGACGCGTCCATCACGTTGCACTATGACAATGAGAGTGTCATGGCCATTTCTGACAATGACGACGTGCATCACACATACACACAAAGCACATCAATGTGGAGTATCACTCTGTGCATTCGTTGTTGCATGATAGCAGCATCAACATTGTGTGGATTGAGACGGCATGGCAGTTGGCTGACTTCTTGACCAAGGAACTGAAGTATGACTTGTTCAAGAAGGCTGTGAGTGCGATTGGTGTGCGTCTGTGAGGTCCTCTCTATCTCTCTACCCCTGTCCGCTTGGTCTCTTTGCTCTCTGCTCATCCATGTGCACTGCGCCTGTGAGTCATGCGGGAGTGATGGTTTTCACGCATCTCTCTTTGTCCTCTATTGTGTCCTCCTGGTTTGTGTACATTGGCGTGCAGATGACTGACGACGAGACGAGGCACTGCTGGAGTGTCGTCTGGTGGAGCCGACACATGTTGAGGTCTATACGCATTTTGTTCGATCCTCCTCACTCCAACGTGCTCAGCTCCATCGGTAGACCTCCTCAGCAGTCGTGACGCCGGTAGTCACTATCGGTACATATGCTATCTACACGTTTCTAGTGCTCGGTCTGACTACAGTGTTGCATCTGCAGCGCCATTTTCTGCTAAAGGTCCAAGTTTCATATTGGGACTGGGGACTAGCATAGATGCTGCCATGGTTTAGGCGGGAATAACTCATTGCCGCTATTTTTCTAGGTTATTCTGACCGCACGACTGCGTTTGCAACGTGCGTAATATGGTATGGTCTAGTTTTTAGGCAAAATGGACGACGCCCGGGTTTTGGGCTGTCGGTTGTCTGGCAGGGCTCATCGAGAACACCCCGCCTGCCAGAAAACAGGTCATTTTTATTATTGGCTTAGGAACTGGGAAACAAGATGTTCAGAGCTGGGGGAGAGCTAGAACTTGTTGGGGTCTCCCATTGTTGCTCATTCTTACTTCCTAATCAGTCATTTCGAGTTTTCAGCTGTTGTCTGGCGCTAACTCTCGCGCATGCGTTTTTGAGTAATAACACCAGAGCTCTTAGACTTAGACTCTGGTGCAGCAGACTAAGGGGGCTGTCTAAGCAACAAGCATGGGGTCCCATACACTGCATCAACAATACTGCTTCCCCAACATGCTACGTTAGGTTTGTTGAAGATTGCCCCTCGGCATGCCCAAGTGTGGCGACGGGAGGCGACGCCAAGCCGCCAGAGAGAGGAAATTCCTCGTCGTTGGATCTGGCAACTTGAGGATTGTTTGGATTGTAAAATGGAGGATCTCCCCTAAAAGTTGACAAGTCGATGAATTCGGTGGAAGTTGTTTCACCAGAATCAGACCAGTAACAAGGGACATATGGGCTTCCAAAATTGGGGTGTGCGCGGCGGCTCCGGGAGCCGGCCGCAGTTCGACTCTCGGTGAAAAATTGACCAGAACGAGTAACAAAATGCCATCTAGGGATTTTGCTCCGGAAGAGCTACTGAGTCATCCTGTGGATGATCCGTCGGATTTCAGGAGTGCAGTTCGTTACTGAGGGACTTAGCCAAAATCGTGGCTCAGAGTCCGAAACTCAGTAGTATAGTTTGTTACTTGGGGACTTCGTAAAACATTCTGATTGTAGGTCAGCGAACAGGTTTCAAACCACATCAATCCCCATCACCAAACACGATGATTAACTCATCGAAACAGACCCCGAAGGCGCGAGGGGCACCACCGCTACATGTAGGGATATCAACGTCTCCGGAATGGCATTTTGATGGGTCCTTGATGTGTGAGGGCGCCTCGGCGGGCGACGTGGTGCGCGCCGCCGACTGAGTGGCTGGTTTGGGGTGCTGTGCTTCGGCTGACGTAGCGGGAGCTACGGTGATCCAAATCACGCATGGTTTGGTATGTTGGAGAGCTCGTGACTAGCCCTACAAATTTTTAGATCATGTCCATGTTGAAAAACTAATGCAAAATTACGTTCTTCCCTTCGCAAAAGTGACTGTCTTGCAACTGCCTTCAACTCGCAGAAACATAGCGTGAGGCGATCAGAAAGCTCACGCTTAGACTCAGAACACCCGCACAAAACTTAGCTGTGACCACTGAAGACCCTTCGGGCTACGTTGGAACCGCACCCCGGTTTCCGAGAAGGTTTTCCAACTTCGACCAACGTAGCCAGGTTTCAGCTTCCGATGATTCAAGAATCAGATAGGGTTGACTGCTAGTGATCTATCGGCGACCCATCACCTCCCATAAGGACAGAGCCGAAAACAAGATTATCTGGCAAGTTTATCCTAGGAGTACTCATGTCATGAGAAATTCTGATTTCAAAGGGCAAACCTGTCCAATGTAATGACCAGACCAGTCTCCTCCATACATGGCGACGATGTACACATCAGGGCATGGCGAGTGCCTATTCTAAAAAGCTACCACTAAGAAATGTGGCCGTCAGCAACGATGATATGATTGATCCACCGATGTACCGCGTCAACACCAGGCTCCGATGTAATGGGTCGTAACATCCTGCTCCTGCTCTGAATTCGTCGTCGAAGTTTGGAGAATGGCGTTTTGAGTCTGCGTGAGGAGTTTTCCTCCTTCGCAAGACTGAGTGGCAATTGTCATCAACGACCCAGAGCAGGGACACTCAAGTGTTTCGAGTCTTTGGAGGCCCATTTTTGTTTTCAAGCTTACTCCTAGTTTTGGGACCCAGACTGGGGGTTTTTATCTCTAACCCATGCGTTCACACGAGTTATTCTGTTATTTTATGGCAAAGTTCATCGCAAACAAACTTCGATTTATGTTTTTGACCTTCTAGCACGAAATCATGGCGTGCAAGGCACGCCTGTGATTGCACGCCAGGATGCTCTTGCATCTCTCGTCTCTTGTCCCTCCTCCCCCTCCCTCATCCTTGCTCGCTCGCTCGTGAGGTGGACGAGCGAGGGCGAGGACACGAGGTTACGGGGCCTCACCCTTGAGGCCCTTGTGGCCCCTCAGCCACCAATTCGGCTGAGGCCGCGATCCGCGGTTGGCGGCTGCCTGGCTAGTGGCCGGCCGGTCACTTGGCCGGCCACCTGCCGCCCAGCAGACCTACAGCCAGCTAGCCGGCGGCCAGCAAAGTGCTGGCCGCCAGCCAGCCCTCGCAGACGCGAGGGATTGTGCGCAACTACCTCTTGCTTCAGCGAGGAGGGAAGGCTGAACCGGCCCTCCCGCTACATTCGTTCCCACTTATTATGGACCATCTTGGTTCATTTACAACAAGCAGGACTGCCAAACAGTGAGTCATCAACATTGTGCAAGAAAACTAAAAAAATTAATAACCAGTCAAACATGAACATGTACACAGTACTTGACCTAAGCTGCAGCTTGTCGGTCAGCACTGCTAGTGGCCTCCCCCTTTTAGGCTAGAGTATCCATGCAACAACCATGTTAGGCGTCCCCAACCTTCTATGGCTGCTGTCCATGAATACTGCCTGGCTGGAATGTTTTTCACTAATGTCGCATCCAGTTGATGCCTCTTGGAACGCGTCGGTGTGTACAAGCAGCCAGCTCCCTCAAGTACTCGTTGACCACCCA
>SZWC01001997.1:176904-192910 GCA_023375785.1 Penium margaritaceum | reverse complement strand
GCCGCCCCTGATGCCTCCACCTCGTCCGGCAGCTCCAATCCTCCGACACCCGCACCGGTCCGGCCGTTGCCTGCCCTGCAACAGCACCATCCGCAGCCCTCTTCCCTTCCGAGCTTTGGCATTGTTACACCACATTCGGTCTACGCCCACACGCCCTCCACACATGAGTGCCAGTTGGAGCAGTTCATCGTGCTCTAGCTTGGTCTGCCTCACCCTCCCCCCAAGGGAAGTGCGAATTGCGTCATCTCATGTTCACTTGTCATGCCATGCATGACTGAGTCTGAGTTTTGTTCGTGTCCTGCTTCCTTGCCCTTCCTTTCCTCTTCCGTGTCCTCCTCTCTTACCCCTCTACGTGATGCCGTCACATAGCTTGATGATTGGCAGTCTCGGTTTACGCCCCCGTCTATTGCGTCCACGTCCTTACACGCACTTACATGCAATTACACACACTTTCACGCACTTACACAGATTTACATATACTCACACGCACTCGCACGTACTCACACACACTCATACACACTCAGACGCACTCACTTACACTGACACACCCTTACACACACTTACACATTACTTACACGCACTTACACACACTTACACATACTTATACGTACTTAAACATACTTACACATACTTCCACGCACTTACACGTACTTACACACACTTATTCACACTTACATGCTCAAACACATACTTACACGCACTTACACGCACTTACACACACTTTCAGACACTTATACACACTTACTCACACTTACATCCACTTGCACTTACTTACACGCAATTCCCCACAATTGCATGGAGTTACACATACTTATACGCACTTACACGCACTTACACAGACTTACATGCACTTACACACAATTACACACACTTATACGTACATTCATGCACTTACATGCAATAACACACATTTACACACAATTATACACACTTACATTCACTTACACATACTAACACGCACTTACATACACTTACACGTACTTACACGCACTTATACGCACTTGCAAACACTGACACGTACTTACACATACTTACACACACTTATACGCACTTACATACACACACTTACAAAAACTGACGTGCACTTACACAAACTTACACGCACTTACACACACTTACACACACTTACACACAAAACTTTATACATAAACTTTGTGCATACAATTTTTACATATGCTTTGTGAATAAACTTTGTGCATAAAGTTTGTGCATAAACTTTGTGCATAAACTTGGAGCATAAACTTTGTGTATAAACTTTGCGAATAGAATTTGTGCATAACTTTTTAGCATAAACTTTGTGCATAAACTTTGTGCAAAAACTTTGTGTACAAACATTGTGTATAAACTTTGTGCATAACCTTTGTGCATAAACTTTGTGCATGTACGTTGTGCATAAACCTTGTGCATAAATGTTGTGTCTTAACTTTGTGCATAAACATTGTGCATAACAGTGTACATAGGATTTGTACATAAAACTTGTTCACAAACTTTGTGCATAAACTTTGTGCATAAATGTTGTGCAGAAACCTTGTGCATATACTCTGTGTATAAACTTTGTGCATAAACGTTGTGCATAAACTTTGTGCACAAACTTCGTGCATAAACTTTGTGAATAAACGTTGTGCATAAAATTTGTGTATAAAATTTGTGCACAAACGTTGTGCATAAACGTTGTGCATAAATTTTGTGTATAATGTTTGTGCATAAATGTTGTGCATGAACTTTGTGCATAAAACTTGTGCATAAAATTTGCGCATAAAATTTGTGCATCAACATTGTGCATATGCCTTGTCCAAAAACTTTGTAGGTAGACTTTGTGCATAAACTTTGTGCATAAACTTTGTGTATATACTTTGTGCATAAACGTTGTGCATAAACTTTGTGCATAAACTTTGTGCATAAACGTTGTGCATAAATGTTTTGTGTAAAATTTGTGTACAAACGTTGTGCATAGACGTTGTGCATAATCATTGTGTATGAAATTTGTGCATAAATGTTGTGCATGAACTTTGTGCATAAACTTTGTGCATAAAATTTGTGCATAAACACTGTGCATCAACTTTGTCCATAAACTTTGTGCATAAATCTTTTGCATGAACTTTGTGCATAAACTTTGTGCATATACTTTGTGCATAAACTTTGTGTATAAACTTTGTGCATAACCTTTGTGCATAAACTTTGTGCATAAAATTTGTGCATAAACACTGTGCATCAACTTTGTCCATAAACTTTGTGCATAAATCTTTTGCATGAACTTTGTGCATAAACTTTGTGCATATACTTTGTGCATAAACTCTGTGTATAAACTTTGTGCACAGAGGTTTTGCATAAATATTGTGCACAAACTTTGTGCACAAAGGTTGTCCATAAACTTTGCGCATAAACGTTGTGCATAAACTTTGTGCATAAACTTTGTGCACAAACATTGTGCATAATCGTTGTGCATAAAACTTGTGCATAAACTATGTGCATGAACATTGTGCATTCAATTTGTGCATAAACTTTGTGCATAAACTTTGTCCATAAACGTTGTGCATGAACTTTGTACATAAGCTTTTTTCACAAACATTGCGCATAGAATATATGCATAACCTTTCTGCAGAAACTTTGTTTATGAACTTTGTGCATAAACGTTGTGCAGAAACTTCGTGCATAAACTTTGTGCATAAACTTTGTGCATAAGCTTTGTGCAAAAACTTTGTGCATACCCTTTGTGTATAAAATTTGTTCATGAAATATGTGTATAAACTTTGTGTTTAAACTTTGTGCATAAAAATTGTGCACAAACATTGTGCATAAACTTTGTGCAAAACCTTTGTGCATAAACTTTGTGCATAAACGTTGTGCATAAACCTTGTGCATAAACTTTGTGTATTACCTTTGTGCATAAATGTTGTGCATAAATTTTGTACATAGAGTTTGTGCATAAAAATTGTGCACAAACTTTGTCCATAAACTTTGTGCATAAACTTTGTGCATTAACTTTGTGTTTAAACATTGTGCATAAACGTTGTGCAAAAAGCTTTGTGCACAAAATTTGTGCATAAATGTTGTGCATTAACTTTGTGCACAAACACTGTGCATAAACTTTGTGCGTAAACTTTGTGCATAAACTTTGTGCATAAACTTTGTGCACAAACTTTGTGCATAAACATTGTGCATAAACTTTGTGCATAAACTTTTGTGCATAAACTTTGTGCAAGAATTGTGTGCATATTCTTTGTGCAAAACCTTTGTGCATAAACTTTGTGCATAAACATTGTGCAGAAACTTTGTGCATAAACATTTTTCATAAACTTTGTGAATAGAATTCGTGCAAAAACTTTGTGAATAAACTTTGTGCAGAAACTTTGTGCAAAAACTTTGTCTATCAATTTTGTGCATAAACTTTGTGCATAAACTTTGTGCATACACTTTGTGCATAAACTTTGTGCATTAAACTTGTGCATTAACTTTAGGCATAAACCTTGTGCATAAGCTTTGTTTATAGTTTTTCTGCATAAAATTTGTGCAAAAAGTTTTAGCATAAACTTTATGCATACGTTTGTGCAGAAAAATTGTACATAAACGTTTTGCATAAATTTTGTGCATAAACGTTGTCGAGAAAATTTGTGCATACAATTTGTGCATGAACTTTGTGCATAAACTTTGTATAAAAGTTTGTGAACAAACATTGTGCCTAAACTTTGTGCAAAATCTTTGTGCATAAACGTTGTGTATTAACTTTGTGCATAAACGTTGTGCATTAACTTTGTGCATAGACTTTGTGCATAAAATTTGTGCACAAACATTGTGCATAAACGTTGTGCATTAACGTTATGCAAAACATTTGTGCATAAACTTTGTGCACAAACATTGTGCATAAATCTTGTGCATAAACTTTGTGCATAGACTTTGTGCATAAGCTTTGTGCATTAACTTTGTGCATAAACTTTGTGCATAAACGTTGTACATCAACGTTGTGCATAAACTTTGAGCATAAACATTGTGCATAAACTTAGTGCATAAACTTAGTGTATAAACTTTGTGCACAAACATTGTGCATAATCGTTGTGCATAAAACTTATGCACAAACTATGTGCATAAACTTTGTGCATACACTTTGTGTAAAAACTTTGTGCATAAACTTTGTGCATAAACTTTGTGCTAAAACTTTGTGCAAAAACTTTGTGCATAAACTTTGTGCACAAGCTTTGTGCATAAACTTTGTGCATACACTTTGTGCATAAACTTTGTGCATAAATTTTGTGGATGTAGTTTGTGTACAAACTTTGTGCACAAGCTTTGTGCATACACTTTGTTCAGAAACGTTGTGCATAAACCTTGTGCATAACATTTGTGCATAATTGTTGTGCATGAAATATGTGCATAAACGTTGCATAAATGTTGAGCATAAACGTTGTGCATAGACTTTGTGCATACAATTTGTGCACAAAATGTTTGCATAAACGTTTTGCATAATCTTTGTGCGTAAACTCTGTGTATAAACTTTGTGCATAAAAGTTGTGCATAAACGTTGTTCATCAATGTTTTGCACAAACTTTGCCCATACACTTTGTGCATAAGCGTTGTGCATAAAGTTTGTGCATGAATTTAGTGCACAAACATTGTGCATAAACGTTGTGCATAAACTTTGTGTATAAACTTTGTGCATATAATTTGTGCATAAACGTTGTGCATAAACTTTGTGCATTAACTTTGTGCATAAACTTTGTCCAGAAATTGTGTGCATAAACTTTGTGCTTACACGTTTTGCATAAACTTTGTGCATAAACATTATGCATAAACGCTGAGCAGAAAGTTTGTGCAAAAATGTTTTGCATAAACTTTGTGCATAAAATTTGCGCATAGACTGTGTGCATAAAAGTCGTGCGTAAACGTTGTGCATACAATTTGTGCATAAACTTTGTCCATAAACTTTGTGTATAAATTTTGTGAATATACTTTGTGCCTAAAGTTTTAGCATGAACTTTTTGCATAAACTTTGTGCAATAAATTTGTGTATAAACATTGTGTATAAACTTTGTGCATAAACTTTGTGCATGAACGTTGTGCATAAACCTTTTGCATAAATGTTGTGTTTTAACTTTGTGCATAAACGTTGTGCATAACGGTGTACATAGTCTTTGTGCATAAAATTTGTGCACAAACTTTGTGCATAAACATTGTGCAGAAACTTTGTGCATAAACTATGTGTACAAACGTTTTGCATAAACGTTGTGCATAAACTTTGTGCATAAACGTTTTGCACAAACTTCGTGCATAAACTTTGTGAATGAATGTTGTGCATATAATCTGTGTATAAACCTTGTGCACAAAAATTGTGCATAAACGTTGTGCATAAGCTTTGTGTATAGAATTTCTGCATAAACGTTGTGCATGAACTTTGTGCATAAAATTTGTGCATAAACTTTGCGCATAAAACTTGTGCATCAACATTGTGTATATGCCTTGTCCATAAACTTTGTGCACAGACTTTGTGCATAAAATTTGTGCATAAACTTTGTGTATAAACTTTGTGCATAAACGTTGTGCATAAACTTTGTGCATAAACTTTGTGCACAAACTTCGTGCATAAACTTTGTGCATAAACGTTGTGCACAAATGTTTTGTGTACACTTTGTGCACAAACATTGTGCATAGACGTTGTGCATAATCTTTGTGTATAAAATTTGTGCGTAAACATTGTGCATGAACTTTGTGCATGAACTTTGCACATAGACTTTGTGCATAAACATTGTGCATAAACTTTGTCCATAAACTTTGTGCATAAATCTTGTGCATGAACTTTGTGCATAAGCTTTGTGCATACACTTTGTGCATAAACTCTGTGTATAAACTTTGTGCATAGATGTTGTGCATAAACTTTAAGCATAAACTTTGTGCACAAACGTTGTCCATAAACTTTGTGCATAAACGTTGTGCATAAACCTTGCGCATGAACTTTGTGCACAAACATTGTCCATAATCGTTGTGCATAAACGTTGTGCAAAAACTTTGTGCATAAGCTTTGTGCATAAACTATGTGCATTAACTTTGTGCATAAACTTTGTGCATAAACTTTGTCCATAAATGTTGTGCATAGACTTTGTACATAAACTTTGTTCACAAACGTTGCGCATAAAATTATACATAACCTTTCTGCATAAACTTTGTTTTGTCAACTTTGTGCATAAACGTTGTGCAGAAACATTGTGCATAAACTTTGTGCATAAACTTTGTGCATACCCTTTGTGTATAAACTTTGTTCATAAACTATGTGTATAAACTTTGTGTTTAAACTTTGTGCATAACATTTGTGCACAAACATTGTGCATAAACTTTGTGCAATACCTTTGTGCATAAACTTTGTGAATAAACGTTGTGCATAGACCTTGTGTATAAACTTTGTGTGTTACCTTTGTGCAGAAACGTTGTGCATAAATGTTGTACATAGACTTTGTGCATACAATTTGTGCACAAACTTTGTCCATAAGGTTTGTGCATAAACTTTATGTATAAACTTTGTGTATAAACATTGTGCATAAACGTTGTGCATAAACTTTGTGCACAAAATTTGTGCATAAACTTTGTGCACAAACTTTGTGTATAATCTTTCTGCATAAACGTTCTGCATTAACTTTGTGCATAAACTTTGTGCAGAAACGTTGTGCATAAACTTTGTGCATAAAACTTGTGCATAAACGTTGTGCATAGAATTTGTGCAAAATTTGTTTGCATATGCTTTGTGCAGAAACTTTGTGCATAAACTGTGTGCATAAATGTTGTGCAAAAACGTTGTGCATAAACATTTTGCATAAAATTTGTGAATAAAACGTTTGCAAAAACTTTAAGCATAAACTTTGTGCAGAAACATTGTGGAGAGACTTTGTCTATAACCTTTGTGCATAAACATTGTGCATAAACTTTGTGCATGTACTTTGTGCATAAAATATGTGCATAAACTTTGTGCATTAAACTTGTGCATTAACTTTCGTAATAAACCTTGTGCATTAGCTTTGTTTATAGTTATTGTGCATAACCTTTGTGCAAACAATTGTAGCATAATCTTTGTGCATAAAGTTTGTGCACAAACTTTGTTCATAAACTTTGTGCACAAATGATTTTCATACAATTTGTGCATATACATTGTGCATAAACGTTGTGCATAAACATTGTGCATAAACTTTGTGCATAAGCATTGTGCAAAACATTTGCGCATACAATTTGTGCATGAACTTTGTGCATAAAATTTGTATATAAACTTTTTGAAAAAACATTGTGCCTAAACTTTGTGCATAAACGTAGTGTTTTAACTTTGTGCATAAACGTTGTGCATGAACTTTGTGGATACACTTTGTGCATGAAATTTGTGCACAAACATTGTGCACAAATGTTGTGCATTAACATTGTGCATAAACTTTGTGCATAAACTTTGTGCACAAACATTGTGCATAAACGTTGTTCATAAACTTAATGCATAGACTTTGTGCATAAGCTTTGTGCATAAACTATGTGCATAAACCTTGTGCATAAACGTTGTACATCAACGTTGTGCATAAACTTTGTCGATAAACATTGTGCATACACTTAGTGCATAAACTTTGTGCACAAACACTGTGCATAATCATTGTGCATAAACTTTATGCACGAACTATGTGCATAAACTTTGTGCATACACTTTGTGTATAAACTTTGTGCATAAACTTTGTGCGTAAACTTTGTGCATAAACTTCGTGCATAAACTTTGTTCACAAACGTTGTGCATGAAATTTATGCATAACCTTTGTGCATAAACTTTGATTATAAACTTTGTGCATAAACTTTCTGCTAAAACTTTGTGCGTAAGCTTTGTGCATAAACTTTGTGCACAAGCTTTGTGCATAAACTTTGTGCATACACTTTGTGCATAAACTTTGTGCATAAAGTTTGTGGATGTAATTTGTGTACAAACGTTTTGCATTATCTTTGTGCACAAACTTTGTGCATACACTTTGTTCAGGAACGTTTTGCATAAACCTTGTGCATAAAATCTGTGCATAAATGTTGTGCATGAAATTTGTCCATAAACGTTGCATAAATGTTGTGCATGAACGTTGTGCATAGACTTTGTGCATACAATTTGTGCAAAAATGTTTTGCATAAACGTTTTGCATAAAATTTGTGCTTAAACTTTGTGTATAAACTTTGTGCATAAAAGTTGTGCATAAACGTTGTTCATAAATGTTTTGCACAAACTTTGTGCATACACTTTGTGCATAAGCGTGGTGCATAAACTTTGTGCATAAATTTAGTGCACAAACATTGTGCATAAACGTTGTGCACAAACTTTGTGTATTAAATTTGTGCATAAACGTTTTGCATAAATTTGGTGCATAAACAATTTCCAGAAATTGTGTGCATAAACTTTGTGCTTAAACGTTTTGCATAAACTTTGTGCGTAAGTTTTATGCATAAACGCTGTGCACAAAGTTTGTGCAAAAATGATTTGCATAAACTTTGTGCATAGAATTTGTGCATAGACTTTGTGCATTAAAGTCGTGCATAAAAGTTGTGCATAAACTTTGTGCAGAAACTTTGTCCATAAACTTTGGGTATAAATTTTGTGAATAAACTTTGTGCATAAAGTTTTAGCATGAACTTTGTGCATACATTTTTGTGCAAAAACTTTGTGTATAAACTTTGTGTATAAACTTTGTGTATAATCTTTGTGCATAAACTTTGTGCATGAACGTTGTGCATAAACCTTGTGCATAAATGCTGTGTTTTAACTTTGTGTATAAACGTTGTGCATAACGGTGTACATAGTCTTTGTGCATAAAATTTGTGCACAAACTTTGTGCATAAACTTTGTGCGTAAACTTTGTGCAGAAACTTTGTGCATAAACTCTGTGTATAAACTTTGTGCATAAACGTTGTGCATAAAATTTGTACATAAACGTTTTGCGCAAACTTTGTGCATAAACTTTGTGAATAAACGTCGTGCATAAAATTTGTGTATAAACTTTGTGCACAAACATTGTGCATGAACGTGGTGCATAAGCTTTGTGTGTAAAATTTGTACATAAATGTTGTGCATGAACTTTGTGCATAAAATTTGTGCATAAACTTTGCGCGTACAATGTGTGCATCAACATTGTGCATATGCCTTGTCCACAAACTTTGTGGATAGACTTTGTGCATACAATTTGTGCATAAAGTTTGTGTATAAACTTTGTGCATAAACGTTGTGCATAAACTTTGTGCATAAACTTTGTGCATACACTTTGTGCATAGAATTTGTGCATAAAGTTTGTGGATGTAATTTGTGTACAAACGTTTTTCATTAACTTTGTGCACAAACTTTGTGCATACACTTTGTTCAGAAACATTGTGCATAAAGCTTGTGCATATAATCTGTGCGTAAACGTTGTGCATGAAGTTTGTGCATAAACGTTGCATAAATGTTGTGCATAAATGTTGTGCATAGACTTTGTACTTACAATTTGTGCACAAACTTTTTGCATAAACGTTTTGCATAAACTTTGTGCTTAAACTTTGTGTATAAAGTTTGTGCATAAAAGTTGTGTATAAACTTTGTTCATAAATGTTTTGCCCAAAATTTGTGCATACACTTTGTGCATAAGCGTGGTGCATAAACTTTGTGCATCAATTTAGTGCACAAACATTGTGCATAAACGTTGTGCATAAATTTTGTGTATAAACTTTGTGCATAAACTTTGTGCATAAACGTTGTGCATAAACGTTTTCCAGAAATTGTGTGCATAAACTTTGTGCTTAAACGTTTTGCATAAACTTTCTACATAAACTTTATGCATAAACGCTGTGCAGAAAGATTGTGCAAAAATGTTTTGCATAAACTTTGTGCATAAAATTTGTGCATAGACTTTGTGCATAAAAGTCGTGCATAAAAGTTGTGCATAAACTTTGTGCAGAAACTTTGTCCATAAACTTTGTGTATAAAATTTGTGAATAAACTTTGTGCATAAAGTTTTAGCATGAACTTTGTGCATACACTTTGTGCAAAAACTTTGTGTATAAACTTCGTGTATAAACTTTGTGTATAAACTTTGTGCATAAACTTTGTGCATGATCGTTGTGCATAAACCTTGTGCATAAATGTTGTGTTTTAACTTTGTGTATAAACGTTGCGCATAACGGTGTACATAGTCTTTGTGCATACAATTTTTGCACAAACTTTGTGCATAAACTTTGTGCATAAACTTTGTGCAGAAACTTTGTGCATAAACTCTGTGTATAAACTTTGTGCATAAACGTTGTGCATCAACTTTGTACATAAACGTTTTGCACAAACTTTGTGCATAAACTTTTTGAATAAACGTTGTGCATAAAATTTGTGTATAAACTTTGTGCACAAACATTGTGCATAAACGTTGTGCATAAGCTTTGTGTGTAAAGTTTGTGCATAAACGTTGTGCATGAACTTTGTGCATAAAATTTGTGCATAAACTTTGCGCATAGAATTTGTGCATCAACATTGTGCATATGCCTTGTCCATAAACTTTGTGCATAGACTTTGTGCATAAAACTTGTGCATAAACTTTGTGTATAAACTTTGTGCATAAACGTTGTGCATAAACTTTGTGCATACACTTTGTGCATAAACTCTGTGTATAAACTTTGTGCATAGATGTTGTGCATAAACTTTGTGCATAAACTTTGTGCACAAAAGTTGTCCATAAACTTTGTGCATAAACGTTGTGCATAAACTTTGTGCATAAACTTTGTGCACAAACTTTGTGCATAGTCGTTGTGCATAAACGTTGTGCATAAACTTTGTGCATAAACTTTCTGCATAAACTATGTGCATAAACTTTGTGCATTCACTTTGTGCATAAACTTTGTGCATAAACTTTGTCCATAAACATTGTGCATAGACTTTGTACATAACATTTGTTCACAAACGTTGCGCATAAATTTATGCATAACCTACCTGCATAAACCTTGTTTATAAACTTTGTGCATAAACGTTGTGCAGAAACTTCGTGCATAAACTTTGTGTATAAACTTTGTGCATAAACTTTGTGCATTCCCTTTGTGTATAAACTTTGTTCATGAATTATGTGTTTAAAATTTGTGTATAAAATTTGTGCATAAGATTTGTGCACAAACATTGTGCATACACGTTGTGCAAAACCTTTGTGCATAGACTTTGTGAATAAACGTTCTGCATAAACCTTGTGCATAAACTTTGTGTATTACCTTTGTGTAAAAACGTTGTGCATAAACGTTGTACATAGACTTTGTGCATAAAATTTGTGCACAAACTTTGTTCATAAACTTTGTGCATAAACTTTGTGCATAAACGTTGTGCATTAACTTTGTGTATAAACATTGTGCATAAACGTTGTGCACAAACTTTGTTCATAAACTTTGTGCATAAACTTTGTGCATAAACGTTGTGCATTAACTTTGTGTATAAACATTGTGCATAAACGTTGTGCATAAACTTTGTGCACAGACTTTGTTCATAAACGTTGTGCACAAACTTTGTGTATAAACTTTGTGCAGAAATGTTGTGCATAAACTTTGTGCATAAACGTTGTGCATAAACTTTGTGTAAAACTTGTGTGCATATAATTTGTGAACAAGCTTTGTGCATAAACTGTGTGCATAAACTTTGTGCATAAATGTTGTGCAAAAACTTTGTGCATCAACATTTTGCATAAGCTTTGTGAATACAATTTATGCAAAAACTTTGTGCATAAACTTTGTGCAAAAACTTTGTGCAGAAACTTTGTCTATAACCTTCGTGCATAAACTTTGTGCATAAACTTTGTGCATAAATTTGTGCGTAAACTTTGTGCATTAAATTTGTGCATTAACTTTAGGCATAAACCTTGTGCAGAAGCTTTTTTTATAGTTGTTGTGCATAAAATTTGTGCAAACGTTTTTAGCATAATCTTTGTGCATAAAGTTTGTGCACAAAAGTTGTTCATAAACTTTGTGCACAAACGTTTTTCATACAATTTGTGCATATATGTTGTGCAGAAACGTTGTGCATAAACGTTGTGCATAAACTTTGTGCATAAAAACTGTGCAGAAAATTTGTGCATACAATTTGTGCATGAACTTTGTGAATAAGCTTTGTCTATAAACTTTGCGAACAAACATTGTGCCTAAACTTTGTGCAAAAAATTTGTGCATAAACGTTGTGTTTTAACTTTGTGCATAAACGTTGTGCATAAACTTTGTGCATAGACTTTGTGCATAACATTTGTGCACAGACATTGTGCATAAATGTTGTGCATTAACGTTGTGCATTAGCTTTGTGCATAAAGTTTGTGCACAAACATTGTGCATAAACGTTGTGCATAAACTTTATGCATAGACTTTGTGCATAAGCTTTGTGCATAAACTACGTGCATAAACTTTGTGCATAAATGTTGTACATCAACTTTGTGCATAAACTTTGTGGATAAACATTATGCATAAACTTAGTGCATAAACTTTGTGCACAAACACTGCATATAAACGTTGTGCATAAAATCTATGCACAAACTATGTGCATAAACTTTGTGCATACACTTTGTGTATAAAGTTTGTGCATAAACGTTGTACATAAACTTCATGCATAAACTTTGTTCACAAACGTTGTGCATGAAATTTATGCATAACCTTTGTGTATAAACTTTGTTTATGAATTTTGTGCATAAACTTCGTGCAAAAACTTTGTGCATAAACTTTGTATGTAGACTTCGTGCAAGAAAATTGTGCATAAACTTGGGCATAAACTTTGCGTACAAAACTTTGCTCACAAAATTTGTGCATAAACTTTGTGCGCAAACGTTTTGCATAAACTTTGTGCAGAAATATGTTCATAAACTTTGTGCCAAAACGCTGTGCATAAACTTTGTGCATAAACTTCGTGCATAAACATTGTGCATGCACTTTGTGCATATCTTTTGTGCATAAGATTTGTGCGTACATTTTGTGCATGAACTTTGTGCATAAACTTTGTGCATACACTTTGTGCATAAAATTTGTGCATAAACGTTGTGCATAAACGTTGTGCATAATATTTGTGCATGAAATTTGTGCAGAAACTTTGTGCATAACATTTGTGCATGAAATTTGTGTGTAAACTTTGTGCATAAAACTTATGCATAAACTTTGTGCATAGACATTTATCATAAACTTTGTGCAGAAACTTTGTGTGTAAACTTTGTGCATAACTTTTGTGCTTGAACTTTGTGCATAAACTTTGTGTGTGAGCTTTGTGCATAAACATTGTGCATAAACTTTGTGCATAAAGTTTGTGCATAAAACTTGTGCATAAACTTCATGCATAAACTTTTTGCATAAATGTTGTGCATCAACTTTGTGCATTAACTTTGTGCATAAAAATTGTGCATAAACTTTGTCCACAAACGTTGTCCATCAACTTTGTGCATAAAATTTGTGCATAAACGTTGTGGAAACACTTAATGCATAAACCTTGTGCATAAATGTTGTGAATATACTTTGTGCATAAAATTTGTGCATAAACTTTGTGCATAAAATATATGTTTGTGAATATACTTTGTGCACAATCTTTGTGCATAAAACTTGTTTATAAACTCTGTGCGTAAATGTTGTGCGAACAACTAATGCATAAACGCTGTGCATAAATGTTGTGAATATACTTTGTGCATTAACTTTGTGAATGAAATATACTTCGTGCATAAACTTTGTGCACAAGCTTTGCGCATAAGAATTGTGCATAAATGTAGTGCAGTAACTTTGTGCAGAGAATTTGTGTATAAACGTAGTGTGTAAATGTTGTGTATAAACCTTGTGCATAACCTAGTGCATAAAATTTGTGCATAAACTTTGTGCATAAACGTTGTGCATACATTTTGTGCATAAACTTTGTGCATAAACTTCATGCATAAACGTTGTGCGCAAACATTGTGCATAAACTTTGTGCATAAACGTTGTGCATACACTTTGTGAATAAACTTTGTGCATAAACTATGTGCATAAAATGTGTGCATGAACTTTGTGCATAAATTTTTTTCATAACCTTTGTGCATAAACATTGTTCATAAACGTTGTGCAGAAACTTTGTGCATAAACTTTGTGCATAAACATTGTGCACCAAATTCATGCATAAGCATTGTGCATAAACATTGAGCATAAACTTTATGTATAAACTTTGTGCATGAACTTTGTGTGTAATCTTTGTGCACAAAGATTGTGCATTAACGTCGTGCACAAAATTTTTGCATAAACGTTGTGCATAAAATTTGTGCATAAACGTTGTGCAGAAACGTTATGCATAAACTTTGTGCAGAAACTTTGTGCATAAACATTGTGGATAAACTTTGTGCATAACGTATTCACATGAATTCCGTTCATAAACTTTGTGCATGAACTTTGTGCATAAACGTTGTCTATAATTGTTGTGCATAAACTTTGTGCATAAACGTTGTGCATAAACTTTGTGCGTAAACGTTGTGCATAAACATTGTGCCTAAGCTTTGTGCATAAACGTTGTTCATAACATTTGTGCACAAACTTTGTGCAAAAAATTTGTGCATGAACTTTGTGTATAAGCTTTGTGCATAAACTTTGTGCATAAAATTTGTGCATAAAATTTTGTGCATAAACGTTTTGGATAAACTTTGTGCATAAACTTTGTGCATAAGATTTTTGCAAAGCTTTTGTGCATAAACTTTGTGCATACAATTTATGCACAAACGCTGTGCATCAACTTTGTGCATCAACTTTGTGCATAAGCTTTGTGCATAAAATTTTTGCATAAATGTTGCGCAAAAACGCTGTGCATTAACTTTGTTTACATACGTTGTGCATATACTTTGTGTATAAAATTTGTGCATAAACTTTGCACATAAACTTTGTGCATAAACATTGTGCATAAACGTTGTGCATAAACTTTGTGCATAAACGTTGTGCGTAAATGTTGTGCATAAAAATTGTGTATATACTTTGTGCACAAGCTTTGTGCATAAAATTTGTGCATAAACTTTGTGCATGAACGTAGTGCATAAACTTTGTGCATAAACATAGAGCATACACTTTGTGCATAAACTTTATACATAACCGTAGTGCATAAACTTTGTGCATAACCTTTGTGCATAAACGTTGTTCATAAACTTTGTACGTAAACTTTGTGCATGAACTTTGTGCATAAACTTTGTGCCTAAATGTTGTGCATAAACGGTGTGCACAAAGTTTGTGCATAAAATTTGTGCATAAACTTTGTGCATAAGCCTTGTGCATAATCTTTGTGCATACACTTTGTGCATACACTTTGTGAATAAACTTTGTGCATAAACTTTTTGCATAAACTTTGTGCATAAACATTGTGCAGAAACATTGTTCATAATCATTGTGCATAAACTTTGTGCATAGAATTTGTGCATAAACGTTTTGCATAATCTTTGTGCGTAAACTTTGTGCACAAATGTTGTGCATCAACTTTGTGCACAAACTTTGTGCAGAAGCTTTGTGCATAAACTTTGTGCATACACGTGCAAAACATTTGTGCATAATTTTTGTGCATAAACTTTGTGTTAAAGTAGTAAAGTATCGGTCGAGTAGAAAATAGTATGATGATTATAGGGCATTCGCGACAATTGCCCAGGTGAGGATTTTGGACATCGCAGCTTCCGTTCTTGGTCAAACACGTGGCCAGTTGATGATGTTTAGGATTGGTGGCATCCCTGCCAGGTCATCATGGTCCTGTGCGTGGCGGCCGGACTCAGTTGCTAGAAAGTGCTGTCCGGCCTCGCCAGTTTCCAGTTCCTTTTCAATCAACTTCTTCAGTTTTTTCGTTTAAGTCCTCGATCCTCCCCTCTTCTCAACATGGAATCGATCCACTATTCCGGCATGTCTGACCTTCCGGTGTTTCCGGCGTTCTCTGCGGTATTTCCGGCGTTTCCCCCGTGGCACGTGTAGGTGCTGCCCTTCCCCTGTGGCGCGCGTTGGCACTGCCCCCCCCCCCTCGTCGCGCGCGTCTCCGACCTTCCGGCATTTCCGGCGTTTCTTGCAGCGTTTCCGG
>SZWC01001997.1:124882-147320 GCA_023375785.1 Penium margaritaceum | reverse complement strand
AGAATCAAAAGACGGACGCAACGACTGGTCACATGCATGCATCCATCAACTGACAATGAGCATGCAATGCAAAAACATGCAAATAGGCCTCATGGCCAGTCCGCCGAAAGGCGCCTGCAAGACGTAGAAGGCACAGCAAAGAGTCCCGGTGGCATGTGGGGCTCTGGAACAGTGGTCGGCCAGCTCCAAGCGGGTAGTCCGCCGCCTGTCGTCGCGCCGGTGTCACCAGGGCCGCCTGCCTCAGGGATCTGCACGAGTATGGACACGGCCGAGTGGTCATAGTAAACTGTACAGGAACAGCACAAAGCACAACACTCCCCCATGACCCGATGGTACGCATGTCCATACGCGTGTAGCACTGGTACAACCACATAGTGGGTGACACAGACAGACGAGACGCAAACGTACATCCCACACTCAACCACTGTCACACACGGGGCGAAGCCCAACAGAACGAATGGCCACTTGGAACTTTCCACGGGCAATTGCCTTCGTCAAGAAATCAGCACGCTGCAAGTCAGTGCCAACCCACATGATGGAGATCACGCGTCGCTCCACCAGATCACGAACAAAGTGATGCTCAACGGCAATGTGCTTTGTGCGAGCATGAAAAACACCAGAGTTCTCCGCAATGGCGAGAGCACTCTGGTTGTCGCAACGCAGCACAATGGCAGGTACTGACTGCCCAAGCTCAAGAAACAAGCGCTGCAGCCAGACTACCTTAGCAGCCCCTGCCCCCAAAGCCACATACTCTGCCTCCGACGAGCTACGTGCGATGCAGTCCTGCTTCCTGCTTTGCCAAGACAAAGCGATACCACCGAGCAGAAACACGTAGCCAGTGCGACTGCGCCCATCAGGGCTCCAAGCCCAGTTGCTGTCAGTGNGTCACGTTTTGGGAGGAAGTAATCAAAGGTCCCAATCATTAGGAAAAGGGTACATGTAGGGATTACCCGTGAAATAGGATTGTGTGTATGCCCTATCTGGCATTTGGAAGAATCAGACTCCCTTACCCATTGACTTGAGAATGTTTACATTTTACACAGGAATAGTGAGAAAACACTGCATGTCGACGTTGCATGCAATGCAGCATTGACATGCTGACATCGTCAATCTCTTGGAACCTTCACAAACTCCTCATTTGAGGGATTTGTGAATGTTCGTTGGGGGGGGGGGGTTGCCTATGGTTTGCATGGGGGATCCCACACTCCCCATGCGTTGAAAGGGGACCTGCTGGGGTCCGCTACAGAGGGTCCCAGCAGGAGCCCGGGCAAAAACAAAGCCCTAAAACCCCGAATGTCATTCGGAGTAGTGTTTGAATAAGATTTGAATGTTAAACATTTTCGGTTTGCGAGTAAGGCAAAAAAAAACAAAACAAACGTTTCTGCTCGATCTAAAAAATGGACGTTCTCGATGTAGAGTTTTATGTTTTGCGCTAGCGCAGCCTGCACAAAACTCACAAAGCCCTAAGTCAAACTGGGGTGGTTGCGTGTCTTAAAAAAAAACAAATAGCTCATCGCTCAATTGTGATGATCGTGTGGGAGTGAGAATCGCGAGGGGGATGGACATGCCCCACCTCGCTTCGCTCGATCAGCGGCGCATACCACTTATTGACCATGGTGAAGCGAGTGGGCAAGGCAGTCTTGTTTTTTGAGTCGCTGGGCAGGGCGTCAATGACCCCTTCGCGGATTGGGTAGACAGGATATTCTGCCCTTAGAAAAAGCAATGACTAATTGAGGACATTATTCATTCACGTTGTTACCAATGAAGAAGTTGGATGCACCTGAAAATCTCTTTTCCACGATGAGAAAAGAGGACGTCTAAAATGAGAAACTTCATGGAACCTTTATAACTGCTTGCCACTTCACTAAGCGTCAGCGCCAAGTCAGTGCGTGATGACAGTCACATGTCATGCACAAAATTGCACGTGTCTGGGTAGGGACACGTACGGAGTGTCAGGAAGCTCAAAAGGAGTCTAATTGTAGAGAGACATGGCAACTGACAAGTACACAGCATAAATAGCTGTCGCGGCGCATGGCGGGTGACGCACGCGACAGTGTCAGTTTGTCATAAAAACAGCCAAAAACCACTATTTCGGCCGTAACTCCGTGTACAGGTATCCAAACGAAACACCGTCTGAACCTAGAGATGCAAAATTCCAAGCCGGACGTTGCGACTATCACAAGTACAAGTCCGGCATAGATCAGTGGTATCGATCACACAATGGAAAACATGCAAATCGTGCTCAAGAGCCAGTTCACTGAGAAAACTCTATCGTCTGTAGAAAAACCGCAAAGCACCCCGGCAAGCACCCAGGATGTTGTGACAGCTGTCTAGCAGCTGCGGGTGGATGGAGCCACCACTCGTCGGTGCTACGGCGTGAGCTGCGTCCTCATCAGGGATCATGTCGATGTGTTCTCCAATACTTGTGCTCCACACCACCAGCGCGGGGTATATGGGTAATCACCATGGTCTTCGCTCGTGACGGGTGGAAGGCACACAATCCAACACTTCAAGTGGCTAACACAACCGTCACCACAATGACAAGTGAGGGACTACACTCACCTTCTGTCGTAAACACCAACCACAGTACAAGGTCTCCTCGTAACAGTGGTGTAACTCACCAAGTGCCCGGGTCTCGACCGTGCAAGTCATAAATCACACACCCATATGCCAAACATCACACAAGAGGTACAAAGGAACAAGGTCTCCTGATGACCGTGGAACATCTCTCGACCACACCTGCTCGCATGCATGGAGCATACATAACACATGGAGGCAATGTGTCTCCACGTCACACCGGTACAAGTCACTAGGTGAGCGGGTCTCGACCAACATAGCCTCGACGCAAACATCATTCCAAATCCAAGCCAAGTACGCTATCCTCATAAGGGTGTCAGGTCAAAGACCACACACAAACACTCCCCTACGGCCGCAGAGGCTGAAATCACGAGCAAAGCTAGTGGTTGCTCCGAACACAATCCATGAGGAGGGAGCACGGGTCCCCCATGGCCACATAACCCTACATAATAATTCCAATGGTGATGACGATTTTGGTGGGATGTGCTCGCATAGAGCCTAACCCCGGAGCACTGTCGTCGCTATCGTCGTCATCGCTATCATCGTCGTCATCGTCGCTGTTGTAGTCATCACTGCCGTCATCACCTGCTGATGTGATTGGTGCAACGCTGAGCGCCTCCTCCAAAATAATCACCTGATGTATGGCCTCCAACTGTTGAGCTGCACATCACCTTGTGACCTCCGCAGCATTGAGGTGCGTGTGGAGCTCGACGAGCTCTTACGTGGCAGCCGATTGGCTGGCTACATCTGCAGCATGAAGGGGACCAGTCGTGGAATGAACCTCACGGTGGACCTCGATCGTTTGCGCGTCGGCATGAGCCATAGCCTCACATAGCCTCGCGGTCTCATCCCGCAGGAAGGAGTGGAGCTACGCCTACTCGTCGCACAAGTCGACGTACTCTACGTCATTTGTTGACTCAAGTGGCGCCTAGCCACGAGCTGCGAGAAGAACGTGGGTGAAAGACAATGAGTTGCCATGTAAATCGTCTCAGGTTGTAGGAATAGTTGCCGCGAAGGCGCATACTGCTCGTGACACACCTCTCGCTTGGCCGTCAGCTGCAGGCTCAACGTCGGCATGTGTATGTACATCTGCATCCGCGGCGTCGTCGCGGTCATCGAAGGTGCGGTCAGCGTCGTGGTGCTCCTTGTGACCTCTGGTGCGCAGCCCATCATGCACTTGCTGCTAGAGGTCCACCTGTCCCAGACATGCATCCTGTAGAGACCACTCGGGTGCTTCAAGATACCTGTGTACATCCTCCACACACTCCTGGACAACCCGTCGTGCTTGAACATCCACGGTGTAACAGTGGCTGCTGGCCTCCCGGAGCTCGGCCATAAGACTCTGCACATGCGCCTCTGCTCGAGCCACCACTACCTCCTGCTCGTCGACCGCGGAGTGTTGGCGTTCGGGTACAGAAACTATAGCTCGAACGTGTGTAGCTGTGTCATTGGCTAGAACCGCCATGGTGTCAATGACATTTGTTAGGGCAGCCATGAGTCGGAGGTCCACAATTCACTCTGCATCCTCCATAGCAGTCAGACCTGCAAGGGTGACTGGTGCAAGCTCATTTGTTACTACCGACATGTCGCACACACAGACGTTTGCTATCACCGAGGTGCCATCTCCTACTTGAACCGCGGCTACTACAAATATGGCAGCGCACTAGGCTTCTACGCCTTCCTCCTACCCTATGTATGACCACTCCACATCGGACGACTGGTCCTCACAGAGGAAGCCTGCCTCTTCCTAGCGATCGATCACCTACTGCTTCCCAGCACTATGTGCCAGAACCACATGGGCGTCTGCTGTGGGCCGAGTATCAGCATCTGTATCACCTACTCCTCCTGCTACTACTGCGGGAGCACACACATTGCCAGGTGCAGCTCCTGCATCGGCCGTCGTCACGTCATCCACCAAGGCATAAACAGTCACCATCTCCATCCCCGACTCTGACTCAACATCGGACCAATCCTCCTCTGACGAAGAGTCTCCATTGGGCAGACGTCTCCCCCCGCCGAACTCTCCGCTAACAAAGCCTACTATGTAGAGTCATCTGCCTCAACCATCCTACTCTCCACAGTAGTGGCCTCACTATTGTCGAGCTCCACCGCGGTCGTCAGCGGACAAACCAGCATCCCACGACTGACAACTCGGTAGGAGCCGTGGGATGTTGGCAAACCAAGTTGAGGATAGGGGACGAGGGGGTCTTGTCACCTGTCACTCCTCCCACAGCCGCATGTGGTGGTGATGCTTGCGCGTAATGTGCAAGACAAGCAGCTTGCCACTATGCACGGCGAGTGCAAACGGGAGCGATATCGCCAAGAGTTGAGGGTATGTCCGTTGTTATGATGCCGACAGCCTCCAAACCGGAGCGGAGGGTGACAGATGTAGACAAGAGATCTAGCATACTAGCATCGTCGGAGGAAGAGATGCAAGATCGAGAGGAGGATGGAGATGAAGTAGGAGGTGACATTAGCAGCGGGATGGCAGCTGGCTCAGAAGTCACGTGGTCAAGGAGCTGCTGGACCATGCCCTTGAGGTTCTGGACCTTCATGTGTATGGCGGCCATATCTCCACGCAGAAGCGTTGTGGCATCATCCGGTGACGTATCCACTGAAGGAGGAGGTGAGGGGGATCGTACCCAAAGGGTATGCCACCCAGGAGGGCGCTGTCTGCACTGGCGCCAACCATGTTGTCTATCTTGACAGTAGTAGCACGAGAACCCTGAAGATAAGTGGGGCGCTTGCCACGGCTGCATCGACCACTATACATGTGGTGGCTGCCACGGCTGAGGCGCAGGCGCAGACCACGACGCTTGCAACGCCCACGGCCACACCGCATAGCTCATGTCGAGAGCTTAGCGTAGGTGATAGTCATACACACTCGATCCCGGTGGCGTAAAGCACCACGTAGAGGGATACAAACAACGTTTCTCAGATGGGCTACGATGTCGTCAATCACGGCCACATGCTCAGTCGTGTTATTTTGCTACAATGTTACACTATCGCCATATGGTGGCGATGACGTAACTATCGCAGCGTGCAACCTCAAGTCGCCTTTGATGCCACTGATCGTGCACCGGGTGTCATCGTGGGCCGACTGTTGTGGCCTCAAGCCACCTTCGTTGCTGGTGCTACTGCTACAACTCTCGCGGCGGCTGCTTCTACAATGGTTCCTGTCGTTAGCTGATGATGGTGGCCTCAAGCCACACTAATAGGTAATGTAATCACTAAAAAATCACTTCCCAAATGTAAAGGGAGTAGGAGGTACCCGTGTTTTTTTTCCATTCAATGAACGCTCAATGCTAGTGGGGCTCCCCTCCTCTGGGTCTTTCTCGATTGCCCCACTCCAGGAAACCTCCTAACCCCTTTTCTTTGTTGCCTACTCGATCCTCGCGACAAGCGCAATGGAGGAGGAGGCTCGCTCCTCCCCTCGCGCGTAGCCGGCCGAAGACCGCCCGTCTGCCCCTCCTATCCCACTTGGCCGGGGGGAGGCCGGCATTCGGCCGACACGCACCGGCTTGTGCACTAGCGCTCGGCAGGCGCTCTGTCGCGTCCCTCGTCAGCACGACAGGCCCGACCGACTGGATTCCCCTCCCCGGACGGGGTCCCTCGCATTAGGTCCCCCTCAAACCTGACAACAGTAGCTGTTGCAACAACTGTTGCCGCGATTGCTGCAACAACTGCTGCTGCAAATGCTACGGCTGTAGCGCTGGCTGTTGCGGCTGCTACAGCTGTTCGCCGCTACTGTTGTAGCTGCTTGCCGTCGCTGTTGCAGCTGCTCATCGTAGTTGTTGCAGCTGTTTGCCACCACCGCTCTTGTAGTTGTTGCGGCTCCTGCTGCCCTCCGCCGCTACTACTGCAGCTACTTGCCGCCGTCGCTCCTGCAACTGCCTGCCACTGTTGTGGCTGGTGCTACCGTGGCTCCTGCTGCCATTGCCCTTGTTGCTGCAGATGCCCGCGCCATTGCTGCTGCAGCTGCTATCCGCAACTGCCGCTGCTGGTTGGTGCTAGACCTGGTCGCCAATATTACGGCTACTATTACTGTGTTGCTGCCACGACTGGTGCATCGGTTGTTGCTTCTGTACGGTTGTTGCTACTCGCGGCTGCTAATGCCGCCCCTGCTGCAAGCTACTGCCGCCGCTGCGCGCTGCCACTGCTTGCAGTCGCTGCTGCAAGCTGTTGCTACGAGCTGCATCTCCTCCCTTTTTTTTGTGTACAGACCGGTAGCCAGACACGGTTGCTGCTGCCACCCGGTGCCACTACTATTGCTCGGCGTGGCTGTTGCTCATAGCCGCTCCCGCTGTAGGTGCTTCCCGCCACTGCTGCTGCTACGGTTGCTGTTCCTTACAGCTGCCGTCGTTGTCTCCACTGCCTCCAACGCTTTGCTACAACGTAGTCATGGTGGGTCCCTCCAGGATTTGCTGCTACTGCTATGGGTGGCTGCCGTTGCTACCACTCACTGATGCTGCTGCACAACACAAAGAGCCATGGCTTGTTCGCTGGAATACCGTGAGAAATCTTCTAAAACCTTCATAATCGCTTGTCATGCACGAAATTAAACTAAGAGTTAACGCTTAGTCAGTATGTGATGACAATCACAAGTCATGCACAAAATTGCGAGGGCCTGGGTAGGGACACGTACAGAATGCCAGGAAGCACGAAGTTAATACATTTGGAGAGAGATGACAACTAAGTGAAAAAGTGCGTAGAAGCTTCCTAGCAACACAGCCGCTGACCGGGCGTCAGTGCCTGGTCAGACGGTGACGACAGTCACAGGTCGTACACACAACGGCAAGGGTTTGGCTAGGAGACACAAGACACAGTGTCAAAATGCTTCAACATAGCATATGCAGAGAGAAATGACAACTGACAGGTCCAAGGCATAAATACCTGCCGCGGTGCACTGCGGGTGTCGCACGCGGCAGTCCAAGAGCTGTCCTAAGACCGGCCCAGAACCACTGTTTTGGCCGTAACTCTGCGCACACATGTCAGAATCTTACGCCGTCTAAACCTAGACGTGTAGAATCAAAAGACGGACGCAACGACTGGTCACATGCATGCATCCATCAACTGACAATGAGCATGCAATGCAAAAACATGCAAATAGGCCTCATGGCCAGTCCGCCGAAAGGCGCCTGCAAGACGTAGAAGGCACAGCAAAGAGTCCCGGTGGCATGTGGGGCTCTGGAACAGTGGTCGGCCAGCTCCAAGCGGGTAGTCCGCCGCCTGTCGTCGCGCCGGTGTCACCAGGGCCGCCTGCCTCAGGGATCTGCACGAGTATGGACACGGCCGAGTGGTCATAGTAAACTGTACAGGAACAGCACAAAGCACAACACTCCCCCATGACCCGATGGTACGCATGTCCATACGCGTGNTGCCTTCGTCAAGAAATCAGCACGCTGCAAGTCAGTGCCAACCCACATGATGGAGATCACGCGTCGCTCCACCAGATCACGAACAAAGTGATGCTCAACGGCAATGTGCTTTGTGCGAGCATGAAAAACACCAGAGTTCTCCGCAATGGCGAGAGCACTCTGGTTGTCGCAACGCAGCACAATGGCAGGTACTGACTGCCCAAGCTCAAGAAACAAGCGCTGCAGCCAGACTACCTTAGCAGCCCCTGCCCCCAAAGCCACATACTCTGCCTCCGACGAGCTACGTGCGATGCAGTCCTGCTTCCTGCTTTGCCAAGACAAAGCGATACCACCGAGCAGAAACACGTAGCCAGTGCGACTGCGCCCATCAGGGCTCCAAGCCCAGTTGCTGTCAGTGTAGCCATCAAGGACCACCGAACATTGCCGACGAAAGCAGAGTCTGAGATACGGCGTGGAGACCACGTACCGTACCACTCGCACAGCCGCGTGAAGAGCTCTCGCACGTGGAGCCTGTGAGAACTGAGCGAGGAGGTTGACGGCAAACGCGATGTCGGGACGCGTGGTAGTGGCCAGGTACATCAGAGATCCGATAAGACGAAGGTACAAGGTCACGTCCACTGTCTCCCCCAGCTGTGTAGGGTCATCGACCTTCAGGGCATCCTACCCATCAGGTGTGAGGGGTGTGGAAGTAGTGGGCACTGCACCAAGGAGATCGCTAAAGCGGTCCCCCACGACTCGTGCGTATCGGGCCTGATGCAACAACACCGTCCGATGTCTACGATCTCGCACGATCTCCATTCCAAGAAACACCGATGTAGGACCGAGGTCCTTCATCCTGTAGGCGGTCTGCAGGACAGCCCTGGCCCCCTTCACAACCTCCAGGGACGGAGACGCGATCAGAAGGTCATCAACATAGACCAGGATGGCGGTGAACCGCTCGGGTGTCAGTAGGATGAAGAGTGAGGGGTCTGCCTCGCTCTGTACGTATCCTGCGCGAGTCAAGGTGTCAGTGATCTCTCGGTTCCAACACCGTGGAGACTGCTTGAGGTTGTATAAGGACTTGCGCAAGCGCCAGACCCTATCACCGTCCTCAAAGCCTAGTGGCTGAGCCACGTAGATCTCCTCATCCAAAGAGCCATAGAGTAACGCGTTTTTCATATCCATCTGGTGTAGTTCCCGGTCATGCTGAGCCACTACACTAAACAGAGCTCGAGCTGAGGTCATGCGGCCAACAGGGGCAAAGGTGTCAGTGTAATCAACTCCCTCAATCTGAGAGAACCCCTTGACGACCAAGCGGGCCTTGTAGCGTTCCAGTGAGCCATCCGGCTTCACTTTCTTGCGAAAGACCCACTTGACCTGAATAGCCTTCCTCCCAGGGGGAAGGTCGACCAGCTCGTAGACTCTGTGCTCTCGGATAGCGCAAAGCTCATCCTCACAAGCAGCTTGCCAGGCATCGGCATCCTGCGATGAGAAAGCCTCCCTCAATGTGCCCGGGTCAGGCACCATAGAGGGGGAACTCTGCGTGGCAAGTGCACACGCCTCAGTGTCAGGCCTGACGGCCACAAGATCAGCTGCTGCGTCACAGGCGATATGGAACTCGCGAGTGACCAGGTCGTGTCCTATGGGGCATGCTGGGTGTACCTCTAAAAGCTCAGTGCGGACACTCAGACCTAAGGCCTTTGTGCCTGGATCACCGCTCGCGATGCTGCGAGAGAAACGCCTGGGTCCGGGACCCGACGCTCGCTGAGCTCCGGAATCCAGTGGTCGAAGGCGACCACCGGGCTCACGGGAGTACCCGGAGGTCGAGGGGCGCACCTCAGGCTCAGGAACAGGTACGACCACAGGGGTAGGTACGACCACAACTGGTGAGGGCTAAGACGAGGCAGCCGGAGATGCCGGGCGAGGAGAAGCGTGTGTTGGGGACACTGAGTTGGGGTTGACAGCGGGCAAGGCTGGCCCGGACACTGAGACAGGAGTGTCAACCGACGTAGGGACAGGACTAGACTGGGCTGGATCAGACGCTGGAGCAGGGGTGCTAGTGGCCGCAGGAGGTGATGCAGGAGGAGGCGTGAGAGCAGCGGTACCTGTGGGGTGTGAAACAGGCTGAACAGGCGGGATCTCTGGACCAACGACAATGATAGCCGGATCATCAAGTGCTGGAGATCGAGAGGGGACTCGAGCGGACACATCAGCCTGATGAGAAATGGTCGCTAGCGGAGAAGTCTCCCCCATCCGCCGAGGACCCTCACAGGAAGGGATGTGAGCTGTACAGAGGGCTGTGATCGAAGTCAGATCACGGTATGTGAGAGACTACAAAAATAGCGCGTCGCGGGACTCAATGACACGACGACAAGTGGGGTCCCAAAAGCGTGAGGCCTTCGACCGCGGGGAGATGCCGATGAAGGCACACAAGCGACCCCGAGGGGAGACCTTGGACCCCTGCTGGTCCTCGGTGTACCACACGTAGGCCAAGGAACCCCAGACGCGAGCGAGACGAAGATCAGCACGGTGGCCAAACCAGAGCTTGTACGGTGTAACATGATCCGGAAGCGGACCATGCGGGAGGCGGTTCCAGACCAACGTCATGTAGGCAAAGCCCTCGAAGGCGAAGGACTCCGGGAGACCGCACTCAGACTGCATAGCGCGGACCGCATCCTCCATGGTGTGGTTCCAGCGTTCAGAGACACCGATCTGTTGTGGAGTAGCAGGAGCAGAGACCTGGTGAAAAATGCCGTGCTCAGCAAAGAAGGAGTCCATCTCACCGAGGAACTCGCCGCCGCGGTCCGAGCGAAAGGTATGTAGCGTGTGGCGAGACTGATGCTCAGCCACCACGAGCCAGAGCCGAACCGCAAGGGCGGCGTCGCTCTTCTGACGCAGACTGTAGACCCACCGCATCCGGGTGAAGTCATTAGTCAGCGTCAGAATATACCGGCCCCTCTCGGACAGGGACTCGACTGGGTGAGGACCAAGCAGGTCCAAGTGGACCAACTCGAGTGGCCTCAGCGCTCGGGAACGCGAATCAAGGTAAGTGCACCGGTGCATCTTTCCCTGAGCGCAAAAAAGGCAGTCGGTCTTGGGTGGCTTCTCGAAAGAAGCCATGTCAAGGCCAAGAGCGGGCTGTGTCCGTATGAGCTTCGACACAGTGTCGGAGCCCACATGACACAGACGTTGGTGAAGCAACCTCTGGTGTTTTGGGGATAGAACACCAGTGACAAATACACGACCAGAGAAAGGGGGAGAGCAAGGGGAGGATGTCCGAGCAATGCGGTACAAGTCATCTACGATTGAAGCACGTAGGACAATGCTACGGGTGTCAAGAGCAGTCACCGTCGCTGAGTCAGCGGTGTGCTCAACGGAGAGACCCATCAGAGTGCAGGCACGCACAGACAACAGACTGAGCTCAAGATCAGGCACAAATAACACGCCAGAGAGATACAGGGGGCCAGACGGACCATCAAAGCATACAACCCCAACACCGTGGACCGGTAAGGACTGACCTGAGCCTATACGAACAGAACGGACAGTCGTGACAAGACCAAGTACCACAAAGTCACTACGACGACACGTCATGTGGTGGGTGGCACCGGAATCGATGATCCAAGTGCCACTAGAGTCACGACTGGTGGACGTCACTATACAACGAGCAATGGAACACTCGACATCAGAGGGACGCTGAGCCGTCTGTGGGGAGGAACGACGTACATCACGAAGGTGAGACTCATGAATCCAGTCAGTGCAGTCAGGCCCATCATCATCACATGCGGACTGTGCGCCCCCACACATGTCATCACGAGTCACGAGGACGGACGAACAAGCAGTCTGTGACCCACTCGACGATGACAACATACTCGCACCTCCCTGAAAGCGAAGCGCCAGAAGATGACGAAGCTTGGCGATGGTGCGGTCACGTGGGTCTGGAGCACTGCTGCTCGCTGGTGAGGACGCAGGAACAGCTACAGTCGTGGTTGCCGTGCGTCCAGAGGAGTGTGCGGGCGACGTGCCGGACGCTGTACGGGCAGCATGGGCAGCCTGAATTTCGCGAGTGATGCGCTTCCAGTCAAGCGGCTGCTGGCACTCGGTGTAGCGATGGGCACCTCCACAGTTGTAGCAGTGCACGGAATGGCCACTGCTACCACTGGATGACGACTGCTGCTGACCCGATCCGCGCTTCCTATTCTTCTTCTTCCCCTGGGCAGCTACTGCAACGCCCTGTGTCTGCGTGGGTGTAGACGGGGTTGAAGAGGAGGAGGAAGATGAGGTCGTGATGGAGGTAGATGAGGGTGACTGTAGGAGGGAAGATGGTGGTGAGGCGAGGACAGCTGTAGCGAGGGAAGTCTCGTAATGTGCTACTGCTGCCTCGTGGGCCGACGTCACCTGGAGGAAAAGCTGATGGGCCCAAGGGAGCAGGTGCAGGGTGGCGTAGAAAGGCTCAAGAACAGCGTCGCTGTACCGTGTGAAGATGTCGGTGTACTCTAGGCGAACTCCGAGCATGATCGTCCGAAGTGCCCACAGCTGTGTGCCCCCTGAGGTCCCCAGACGCGTGTAAACACGCATGGCGCGTCGCCAGTAATCCGCTGGTCCCTGGCGGAGCGAGTGGAAAGCACGAATGTGTGACGCACGCGTAGCGTGCGTCTCTGCGGCCAGTAGGGACAACGCCAGATCCCAGCCTCCACGAGGATCAGCTCCGGTGCCTGTGCCAGCCTCGCCAAGGAAGGGGCGGAAGTCGACGACAGTCTCACGTGGCATGGCGTAGAGAAGTCCTCGCATGGCCCGGGCTACTATCAGCACCTGTGCTGGATTTGTAGACTGGTATGGGCTGTGATAGTAAGGCCACACTCCCTCGGAAGTGGCCCATACCTGAAACAGGATCTCCCAGCAGTCAAATCCATCCTCGCTGATGTAGCGTGGAGGTGGTGCCTCAAAGTCCTTTGGCTGCCGCTCCGTGGGGAGAGCAACCGCACGCTGAGGAGGGCGAGAGACGGGGAAAACGCCTGGAAGGGGGTGATCACTGGGGAAGTCAGGTGATGGTCGTATCCGGGACACGGGTGGAGGTTGGATACCTGTCTGTAACTGACGGAGGCGCTCTTGTAGAAGACGAATCTCCCGCTCCTGGGAGTCATCCTCGAAGCCTGGCATGAATGGCTCGTCATCAAGGAGGTCCGCAGGTGGTGGAGAAACCACACCAGAAGGTGAAGCAGGCGGAGCACCTGTCACGGGCACCTGGGCCGAGTGCTGGGTGGAGGCTGCAACGCCGGCATCTCCCTCAGAAGTCCGTGAAGGAGCAGTGGACTGAGCACGCAGGAGCTCAGTCAGCAAGCGGATCGCGTCAGTCTGCTCTCGCTGCAGACGACGCATCTCCTCCTGCTGGCTGCGCAGGTCCGCAATGGCCTGCGAGCGAGGGCTCAATACCCCTGAAGAAGAGGAGGGATTACCTGGTCCCTTGTCCTTGTCGTCCTGCGAACTCATGTCGCTGCTCACTATGGGACGACAAGTCAAGTTTGCCGGATTTCAAAACTGTTTCCGTTTCTCGGGGAGTTGAAACGCTGGCAACTTTTGACTTTCCGGGTGAAAATTTGGCTAGTGTAATGCTGATGTCAGCAAGTGGTTGCTGACGTCAGCACGACCTGACGATGTCAGCAATCAACAATGCTGACGTCAGCTCGTCCCCTCCTTTTTTTTTATCACGGTTCTGCCGCATGTGGAGACGCCTCGCGGTGGCGCGCGGCAGCTCCGCAGAAGCTGCGCAGCAGCTTCCTTCCAGCTGTTGCTGCAGCTGTGCTGTCAGCTGAAGCAGCAGCTGCGTAGCTGCGTGTGCAGCGGTGGCAGCAGCGGCTGCGCTGCTGTTGCTGCTGTTGCGCGCGGCGGCTGCTACTGCGCGCTGCAGCTGCTGCTGGCTGCCGCCGCCACGCGCTGCTGCTGGCTGCCGCCGCCGCGTGCTGCTGTTGCCAATGCTGCGCTACTGCTGCTGCCGCGACTGCCGCTGCTGCTACTGTGCCGCTGCCGCTACTGCATTACTGCTGCTGACGCTGCTGCTACGCTGCTGCTGCCGCCGCTGCTGCCACGCTGCTGCTGGTGCCGCTACTGTTGCGCTGCTGCTGCGTTGCTGCCGCCGCCGCCTCTACTACTGCTGCTCTGCTACTGCGGCTGTGGGAGGGCGGCTGCACGCACCGCAGTCGCCACACACCTCTGCGTGGCGGTAGACGCCGCTGCTGCTGCCTCTGCAGCTGCGATCTCACGTGGTGGGTGGAGTACGTTGACGGCGACCGGCGGTCTCCAACAGATCCCAAAAAAACTCTGCTACAACGGTGACTCTCACTGCTGCTGCTCTTCTTCGTCTTTGCTGCGCAGCTCAGTGAGAGCTGTCTCACTGTTCTGATACCATGAAAAAGTGCGTAGAAGCTTCCTAGCAACACAGCCGCTGACCGGGCGTCAGTGCATTGTCAGACGGTGACGACAGTCACAGGTCGTACACACAACAGCAAGGGTTTGGCTAGGAGACACAAGACACAGTGTCAGAATGCTTTAACATAGCATATGCAGAGAGAAATGACAACTGACAGGTCCAAGGCATAGATACCTACCGCGGCGCACGGCGGGTGTCGCACGCGGCAGTCCAAGAGCTGTCCTAAAACCGGCCCAAAACCACTTTTTTGGCCGTAACTCTACGCACACATGTCAGAATCCTACGCCGTCTGAACCTAGACGTGCAGAATCAAAAGACGGACGCAACGACTGGTCACATGCATGCATCCATCGGCTGACAGTGAGCATACAATGCAAGAACATGCAAATAGGCCTCATGGCCAGTCCGCCGAAAGGCGACTGCAAGACGTAGAAGGCACAGCAAAGAGTCCCGGTGGCATGTGGGGCTCTGGAACAGTGGTCGGCCAGCTCCAAGCGGGTAGTCCGCCGCCTGTCGTCGCGCCGGTGTCACCAGGGCCGCCTGCCTCAGGGATCTGCACGAGTATGGACACGGCCGAGTGGTCACAGTAAACTGTACAGGAACGGCACAAAGCACAACACTAAGGACACAACATAAATAGCTGTTGCGGTGCACGGCCGGTGACGTACGCGACAGTGTCAGTGTCATAAAACCGGCCCAAAACCACTGTTTTTGCCGAAACTCTGCGTACAAGTATCCAAACGCAACACTGTCTAAACTTAGAGATGCAAAATCTTTAGCCGGACGCTATGACTGATCACATGCACAAGTCAGACATCGATCGGTGGATAGACAATGCAAAACATGCAAATCGAGCTGAAGAGCTAGTCCACCGAAAAAACTCTGGCGTCTGCAGAAAAACCGCAAAGCACCCCGGCAAGCACCTAGGATGTTATGGCATCTGTATGAAAACTATTGGTGGATGGAGCCATCACACATCGGAGCTCTGCCGCCAGCTGCGTCCTCATCGGGGATCATGTGTATGTGCCCTCTCGTACTGCTGCTCCACACCACTTTTGGTTTTTTCGCATCTCTCATTGTGCTCTGTTGTGTCCTCCCGGCTTGTGTACATCGGCGCGTAGATGACTGACGGCGAGACTCGACGCTGATGGAGTGTCGTCCGGTGGAGCCGACGCACGCTGAGGTCTTCTCGTAGTTCGCTGGAGCCTCCTCTCTCCGACGACGCGCTCAGCTCCATCGGCAGGCCTCCTCGGCGGTCGTGCTGCCGGCGGTCATTGACACTGCAGTTGCTGCTTGCATGCGTTTAGCGCGTCCCATCGCGTCTGCATCGTCATGCACTGCCCAGGGTCCCAGTTGCATGTTGCATGGCCCTGTATGGTAGCATAAACCATTGTGGGTACTATCTGGGTTTAGGCTGCCATAACTCCTCGCTACTATTTTTCTAGCAGATTCTGACCGCACGGCTGCGTTTGCAGCGTCGGTATTATGGTATGGTCCAGTTTTCAGGCAAAACGGACGACGCCCGGGTTTTGGGCTGTCGGCTGCCTGGCAGGCCTCACCGAGAAAACCTGCCAGCCTGAACTGAGCTATTTTCTGATTGGCTGATGAACTGAGTAACAAGCTCTACAGAGCTGGGGGGGGNGCAGCGTCGGTATTATGGTATGGTCCAGTTTTCAGGCAAAACGGACGACGCCCGGGTTTTGGGCTGTCGGCTGCCTGGCAGGCCTCACCGAGAAAACCTGCCAGCCTGAACTGAGCTATTTTCTGATTGGCTGATGAACTGAGTAACAAGCTCTATAGAGCTGGGGGGGCCTAGAACTTGGAGGGGTCTCCCATTGTTGTTCATTCTTCATTCCTAATCAGTCATTGTCAGTTTTCAGCTGCTTTCTGGCGCTAACTCTGGCGCGCGCGTTTCTGAGTAACAAAACCCAGAGCTTCCAGACTTAGACTCTAGAGCAGCAGACTGAGGGGGCAGCTGACTTAAGCAACGAGCGTGGAAGCCCGCACGCTGCATCAACAACGCTGCTGCCCCAACCTGCTGCCTAGTTTTCTTTCTTGGTATCAGAGCCAGAGCGTAGCAGCAGCAGCAGCAGACTGACGTACAGGTGCCAGACAACGCCGGCGGACTCCCATACGCGCCAGTGCAGGGGAAATGCTGCCCGATTTTTTCCGGAAGCATTGACCCGCCTGGTGGCGGCGTCAAATTTTTTCCCACGGCCACTGAGCCAGGGGAAATGCTGCCGGATTTTTTCCGGCAGCACCTACCCCCACGCTGGACGCAAGGGAGTGAGCGGCCGACCACGCGAGGCACCTGCTGACGACGGCACAAGGCATTGATGTCCTCAGGTGTGACTGAACGCAGCAGCCAGCAGCAGCAGCAGCAGCATGCTGTGGCAGCGAGCAGTGGCAGCAGCGGCCAGCAGCAGCAGCAGATAGCAGCGGCTGGCAGCAGCAGTAGCTCGCAGCAGCAGCAGCCCGCAGCAACAGCAGCCGGCAGCACCAGCAGTAGCAGCTGCTCGCAGCAGCAAGCAGCAGCAGCAACAGGTGGCAGCAGCAGCAACGGCAGCAGCTGCAGCAAGCGGCATCAGCAGCAGCAGGCGGTAGCAGCTGCAGTAGCTCGCAGCAGCTGCAGCTGTAGCAGCCTGCAGCAGCAGCTGCTGCAGCTTCGAGCAGCTAGCTGCTCGCAGCGAGCAGCGAGCAGCCAGCTGCTCGCTGCGAGCAGCCAGCTGCTCGCATCGAGCAGCAAGGTGCGAGCTGCGAGCTCCTCGCAGCGAGCAAGCAAAACCAGGAAAAAAAAACAACAAAAAACGGGGACCTACCCCTCCCCCCCACGCTCTGTCCCTCTGTTAAGGAGTAGCAGCAGCAGCAGCCGCCGTAGCAGCAGCAGCAGCAGCGGCAAGCCGTAGCAGCCTCAGCAGCCGCAGCAGCTTACAGCAGCCGCCGCTGCAGCTGCAACTGCAGCCACAGCAACTACAGCCGCTGCAGCAGCCCCAGCCGCAGCAGCTGGAACAGCAGCTACAGCCACAGCAGCAGCAGCTGCTGCAGCAGCCACAGCAGTAGCTGCAGCAGCACCTGCATCAGCAGCACCAGTAGCCGCAGCCGTACCGGCAGCAGCACCAACAGCCGCCGCAAGCAATAGCAGCAGCAACAGCAGCAGCTGCAGCGTCTGCAGCAGCACCATCAACAGCAACAGCGGCGGTCCCAACCCCACTGCTGATGTCAGCATCCCGCTGCGGACGTCACTGCTGACGTCACTGTTGACGTCATCAACGAGGAAAAAAAACAAAAAAAGGGGGGGAAAGGGAAGGGGGAAAAACCCAAGGGGTGGGTAGAACTCCGACCACCCCTGCTGTGATCAGCAAAGACAAAACACAACAAACAAAAGAAAAAAAAACACAAGACAAGGGACACCACACCATGGAAGGTAGCCCAAGTGGAGAGGGGTCCTCCTCTGTTGGGGGGACCCCTACCCCTCCTTTCTTACAGCGCCTGTAGCAGCAGCAGCAGCAGCAGCAGCAACAGCAACAGCAGCAGCAGCAGCAACAGCAGCAGCAACAGCAGCAGCAGCAGTAGCAGCAGCAGCAACAGCCGCCGCCGTAGTAGCAGCAGCAGCTACTGCTGCTGCTGCAGCCCGCTGGTGTCGTCGGTGGCAATCCTGACCCCCTCGCTGCTCTTCAGCAACAGCTTGCCACCTTGACGCAGCAGCTTGCAGCGCTACAGCCCGTAGCCGCCCGGACTGCCACCAATGGTCTACCGCCGTTCGTCCCTCCAGGGCACGCCAGCCCAGCTGTGTCTGCTGCCACGTACTACCTGGCACAGCAGCAGACTCAGCGCCAGCGGCAGACAGTCACTTCCGTCCTTGGCCCCACTCCGGGTGCCGGCCGCAGGCAGAAGGACTATGAGACGCCGCCCCCGCCGCTTCAGGCCGGCGAGCAGTTCCGGAGCTGGGAGCTCAGCTTCCGGATCTGGGCGCAGGGTGAGGGCCTGTGGGCATACTACACTCTCCCTTACGACCCCACCCAGGCCGACCAGTTGTATGACGTTGGTCGCGCCGTCCGTGCCCTTGTCCCAGTCGCCCCTCCAGCTTCCCGCCTGGCCTTAGAGCCTTTCCTCGGTGACGTCACGGCTGGCGACACCCCAGACCCTGCAGCCGCCTGGCACGTCCTCACAAGGCCTCATCGCCTGTCTAGCGACGCTGAGATCAGCCGTCTGCTCCGGGAGTTCAACTCCCTGCACATGGGGGAGACCGAGACGGTCACTGCCTACTGGCAGCGGGCGGAGGACATCCTCCGTCGTCTCGGCACATCTGCTCCGCCCCCCCTGTCCGCGCTCCTCACCATCAAGCGCGGCGCCACCAGCGACTACGCCGACGTCTTCGTCCACTACCCCCAGGACGTCCTCTCCACCATGGCGACCCAGGGCACCCTCATGCCCTGGGCATACGAGCTCTTCCTCCGCATTGAGGAAGCTCGCCAGGAGTCCCAGCTCCATCGTGCGGAGGCGCTTGCATCCCCTGCCGTCGCCTCCCCTGCTGTCGCCTCCCCTGCCGTTGCCTCCGTGGCCGTCGCCTCCCCCGACGCAGCAGCCTCATCGTCGTCGGGGAAGAAGAAGAAGAACCGGAACAAGAAAGGCAAGGGTCAGCCGCAACAGCAGCAGCAGCAGTCGTCGACCGGGTCCAGCGGTGGTGGCTCGCTCTGCCACAACTGTGGTCAGCCCGGGCACGGGTGGTACACGTGCCCTCTTCCGACGGACGAGGCGCGTGTCATAGCTACCATGCGGTGCCAGCGGGAGCGCCGCCTCGCCTCTGCCGCCGTCGCCGCTACTGGCTCGACCACTTTGACCTCGTCCAGCGGCACTGCCACTCCGACAGCTCCGCCTGTCCCGTAGACACCCGCGCCGCAGCAGTACTACCCGCAGCTGTCGGCGCCCCCGCTCCCTTCACCGACGCAGCCCTCCTACTACCCGGGCTCCGGCGCCGTAACTCCGCACTCCGTCTACACTCCCGGGCCCTCCTCCCGTGAGCGTCAGCTGGAGCAGTTTATCGCGCTCCAGCTCGGCCTGCCTCGCCCTCCTCCCCAGGGAAGTGCGAGTTGCGTCACCTCCTGCTCTCCTGCCCCGCCCTGCATGACTAAGACTGAGCTGCGGTCGTGTCCCATTTCCTCGTCTGTCTCGTCGTCGCCCGTGGCCTCCTCCGCCTCTCTTCTTGATGATGTTGCCTGGCTTGACGATTGGCAGTTCCGTTTCGCGCCTCCGTCCACCGCGTCCGCATCCCTCGCCTGCTGCCATGTGATCGTTAGCGATCGAGCGACCCCGGTCCAGGACCCTGCTGAGACCTGGATCATCGACTCCGGGGCCACGCATCACATGACGGCCTCTCGTGAGGCCTTCAGTATGCTCGGTCCTGTCGGCGATGTCTCCGGTGATCGGACAGGCTCTGGACAGGTGTTGCCTGTCCGTGGTGTCGGCGTCGTTCGTTTTCGTGGTCCTGTCGGTGACGTCTTTCTGACCGATGTCCTCTTCGTCCCTGGTCTCGAGCTCAGCCTCGTGTCCGTGACTGCCCTTGACCGCATGAGCATGGATGTTGTGTACTCGCGTGGTGTTGGCACTGTGTCATTGCGTCCGTCTAGTCTTGTCATCCTGCACGCCACCGCCCGTGGCAACCTATGGCATGTTCCTCGTCTCTCCTCTTCTTCTCCCGTCTCCTCCTCGTCGGCCGCCACAGGCCATGTGCTCGTCACCAGTACGCTTTCTCCTCAGCACACCCGCCTCTTGCACCGCCGCCTCTGCCACGTCCACTCTGCCGTTGTGGACAGCATGCTTCGCACCCAGCCTGCCTTGGGCCTTGACCCGGAGACTTTCCCTCTCCCGTGCCCCACTGAGTGCATTAACTGCGCTCAGGGGAAAATGCACCGGTCCACGTACCCCTTGTCTGCCTCCCGTGCATCTGCCCCTCTCGACCTTGTCCATTCGGATGTCATGGGCCCTCTCCCCACCGAGTCGGTCGGCGAGCATGGCCGCTATGTCTTCACCCTCACAGACGACTACTCTCGCTATCGCTGGGTCTTCTGCCTTAGGCAGAAGAGCAATGTCGCCCAGGCCATCCAGGACTGGCTTGTCCTCACAGAGCGCGCGTGTGGCCGCTCCCTTCGCCGCTTTTGCTCCGATCGCGGTGGCGAGTACATGGGTGAGGCCACGACTTTCCTTGCCTCCCGCGGGATCCACCACGAGACATCGGCGCCCTACACCCCCGCCCAGAACGGTGTCTCCGAGCGATGGAACCGGACCATGGCCGATGCCATCCGCACCATGCGTGTCGAGTCCGGTCTCTCCAAAAGCTTCTACTTTGAAGCCATGGCCTACATGACCTGGGTCTGGAACCGGATTCCCCACGGTCCCCTTCCCCGTCAGTCCACGCCGTACCAGCATTGGTGCGGTCAGCGCGCTGACCTCCGCCTCGCTCGCGTCTGGGGTTGTGTCACCATTGTCTGGCTGCCCGTCCCGCAGCAGGGCGGCAAGCTCGCCCCCCGCGGCCGTCCCTGCACCTTCCTCGGTGTCTCTCGCCAGTCCAAGGCCTGGCGCTTCTGGGACCCCTCCCGACATTGCATCGTCGAGTCCCGGGATGCCCTCTTCTTCGAGGACCTGTTTCCTCGCGACCTCATTCGCTTTGGCTCGTCTGTGTCTATCCCGTCGCGTGGGGGAGTGGTGAGTCCGTCCTCCTTCCTACCGCGTCCGGGTGACACATTCTTCGGTCCCTCCGGGCCAGCTTCTCCAGCCGCGTCCGCTGGTCCCTCCGGGCCAGCTTTCCCAGCCGCATCCGCTGGTCCCTCCGGGCCAGCTTCCCCAGTCACGTCCGCTGGTCCCTCCGGGCCAGCTTTCCCAGCCGCGACCGCTGGTCCCTCCGGGCCAGCTTCCCCAGTTGCGTCCGCTGGTCCCTCCGGGCCAGCTTTCCCAGCGGCGTCCGCTGGTCCCTCCGGGCCAGCTTCCCCAGTCGCGTCCGCTGGTCCCTCCGGGCCAGCTGCCCCAGCCGCGTCCGCTGGTCCCTCCGGGCCAGCTGCCCCAGTCGCGTCCGCTGGTCCCTCCGGGCCAGCTTCCCCAGTCGCGTCCGCTGGTCCCTCCGGGCCAGCTGCCCCAGCCGCGTCCGCTGGTCCCTCCGGGCCAGCTGCCCCAGTCGCGTCCGCTGGTCCCTCCGGGCTAGCTGGCCCAGTCGCGTCAGCTGGTCCCTCCGGGCCAGCTGGCCCAGTCGCATCCGCTGGTCCCTCCGGGCCAGCTACCCCAGTCGCGTCCGCTGGTCCCTCCGAGCCAGCTGCCCCAGTCGCGTCCGCTGGTCCCTCCGGGCCAGCTGCCCCAGTCGCGTCTACTGGTCCCTCCGGGCCGGCAGCCCCCGTCGTATCCGCTGATCTCTCCGGGCCGACAGCCCCAGTCGCCTCCACTGGCCCATCAGACTCAACACCGTCGCATGCCTTGCCATGCTACACACGTGGCCCTGGCGGCAGCCTCCGACCCAGGCCGTCGGTGAGCGTGCAGACCGTCGCACCGCGCTCGGTAGCGCCTCGACCCCCCGTGGCTCCACGTGCCTCCTCCACTCCCACTATCGTGAGTGGGGACCCTGGCACCAAGGCCCTGGGCCTGACCACATCGGCCATCATTGCAGATTTGCACCCGGGCTCCGCATTGGGCTACGCCATGCTCCATCACGAGCATCGGCACGCTGTCATGGCTGCCCTGGCGCGCATCCCACCTGGGGCGCGAGAGGCACATGCTCTCTCAGTCCGCTCCACAGCACGCCCGGAGGACCCAGCCACCTTGCGCGAGGCACGAGCCTCTCCTGAGGCCGCACACTGGGACGCTGCCTGCGCGGATGAGCTCGCCGCTATCCGACAGCACCACGTGTACGACCTCGTCCACCTTCCTCCAGGTCGGAAGGCCATCGGCGCCAAGTGGGTCTTTCGGCGCAAGTGGAAACCCGACGGGTCCTTGGACAAGTACAAGGCCCGCCTCACTGCAAAGGGGTTTGCCCAGGTCCCTGGGGTCGACTATGACCAGATCTTTGCCCCAGTTGGCCGGTTCTCCACCAGCCGGG
>SZWC01001997.1:113191-124677 GCA_023375785.1 Penium margaritaceum | reverse complement strand
GACGGGTCCTTGGACAAGTACAAGGCCCGCCTCACTGCAAAGGGGTTTGCCCAGGTCCCTGGGGTCGACTATGACCAGATCTTTACCCCAGTTGGCCGGTTCTCCACCAGCCGGGCGCTCTTCAGCCTGGTCGCCCAGTACGGGTGGGAGCTGCATCAGATGGATGTGAGCAACGCTTTTCTCCATGGTTCACTGGAGGGTGAGGAGCTTTACATGGTGCAGCCACCAGGCTTCGACGATGGCACCGGGAGAGTGGCGACTGCGTAAGGCCCTCTATGGCCTGAAGCAGTCGCCTCGGTGCTGGAACCAAGAGATCAGCAGCACGCTCCTTCGTGGTGGGCTCCAGCGCAGCACCGCGGACCCTGCACTGTTTGTCAGTCGGCGAGGCCAGACCTTCGCTGCTGTTTTGGTGTACGTCGACGACCTCCTCAATTCGTCGCCAGACACGGCCGCCATCCAGCGCGTCAAGGACCTGCTGCACGCCACCTACCAGATGAAGGATCTCGGGTCTGCCCGAGTCTTCCTGGGCATGGAGTTCGAGCATGATCGCTCCCAGGGCATCTTCCATGTCCATCAGGCTGCTTATGTGCAGACTCTGTTCACTCGCTTCGCCGAGGACCTCCCACTCGTGCCGAGCGCATCCTCACCCATGTCGCCCGATGGCCAGGTGAAGCTGAAGAGTCCTGACCCAGCTGTTTTGGGGGAGCCAGTTGATGTGACCACGTACCTGCGAGTCATCGGGTCACTGATGTTCCTGGCGACGACGACGCGTCCAGACATCGCGTTCGCCGTGAACCTCCTGGCCCAGTTTTCTCTGGAGCCGCATCACCTCCACCACGAGGTCGCGATCCGAGTACTGCGCTATGTCGTCTCGACTCCTCGGCGAGGTCTCATGTTCCGCCGTCAACCGTCTGTTGTCGCAGTGGGCTACACCGACAGCGACTGGGCCGGCAGTCCTGACGGCAAGAGTCGCACAGGCTGGATCTTTCTGATTGGCGGCACGGCTGTGTCCTGGCGCAGTGGCAAGCAGGGGTGCATTGCACGCAGCACTACTGAGGCTGAGTACGTGGCTCTTGGATCAGGCGCGTGTGAGAGTGTGTGGTTGCGTCGTCTGTTGTCCGAGTTGGGTCAGTCCGTCCCATCCATCACGTTGCATTGTGACAATGAGAGTGCCATGGCCATCGCCGACAATGACGGCGNCCCATGTGCACTACGCCTGTGAGTCATGGGGGAGTGTTGGTTTTTTCGCATCTCTCATTGTGCTCTGTTGTGTCCTCTCGGCTTGTGTACATCAGCGTGCAGATGACTGACGGCGAGACTCGACGCTGATGGAGTGTCGTCCGGTGGAGCCGACGCACGCTGAGGTCTTCTCGCAGTTCGCTGGAGCCTCCTCTCTCCGGCGACGCGCTCAGCTCCATCGGCAGGCCTCCTCGGCGGTCATGCTGCCGGCGGTCATTGACACCGCAGTTGCTGCTTGCATGCGTCCAGCGCGTCCCATCGCGTCTACATCGTCATGCACTGCCCAGGGTCCCAGTTGCATGTTGCATGGCCCTGTATGGCAGCATAAACCATTGTGGGTACTATATGGGTTTAGGCTGCCATAACTCCTCGCTACTATTTTTCTAGCAGATTCTGACCGCACGGCTGCGTTTGCAGCGTTGGTAATATGGTATGGTCCAGTTTTCAGGCAAAACGGACGACGCCCGGGTTTTGGGCTGTCGGCTGCCTGGCAGGCCTCGCCGAGAAAACCTGCCAGCCTGAACTGAGCTATTTTCTGATTGGCTGATGAACTAAGAAACAAGCTCTACAGAGCTGGGGGGGCCTAGAACTTGGAGGGGTCTCCCATTGTTGTTCATTCTTCATTCCTAATCAGTCATTGTCAGTTTTTCAGCTGCTTTCTGGCGCTAACTCTGGCGCGCGCGTTTTTGAGTAACAAAACCGAGAGCTTCCAGACTTAGACTCTAGAGCAACAGACTGAGGGGGCAGCTGACTTCAGCAACGAGCGTGGAAGCCCGCACGCTACATCAACAACGCTGCTGCCCCAACCTGCTGCCTAGTTTTCTTTCTAACACTAGTGCGGGGTACACGAGTAATCACCATGGTTGTCTCCCGTGACGGGTGGAAGCTACACATGTCAACATACTTGTTTGTTGTCTAACAAGAACAAGAAGTTGAGTCATGTCCCTATTGGTTCCAAATCTGATGCCACACCATTGAAAGACTTTTGGCACACGTTTAGAATGGTGGGGCACGAGCCAGCTGCACAGCATATGAGCCTAACATGCTCTAAGGTGAAGCCCAAAATGAACACTACAAATGGAAAAGCAAGGACTACAATGAGGCAGCTCCCCGGCCCAAGCGAAAATCTCCCTCAACTTGCGAGCATTTCATGCANGTCAAGCGCCTTCTTTGAATGCCTGGCGCGTAGGAAGTAACCCAGTGATCCGTTTCCCACCTCCCACTGTTGGTTTTCTCCACCGTTTGGGGTCCATAGGCCAAGAGGGGCCCCATTCGCTTTGCTCCGATTCAGAACGTCAAGAACCTTACCTGAGGCAACATGGCGGATAGTGTAGTACTGGTTCGACAGGTTTGAGATCAGCTTCCACTCAACGGCCGCAGCATTCTGGACGGGACTTTCGCTTGTAGCGTACAGAACGTATTCACCTTTACTGTCGGGCTCTGCGGCGAGGTAAAGGCCGTCGCAGGCCCTGCAAATGGCGACGATCTGATCGTCCGGGAAAAATCCGGGGTCGTACGCAAGGACCCACTCTTTGTCGGCCAATCGAAGACGCTTTAGAACCATCGGAAGGATGACTCAAGAGGAGGGCGCAAAATGAACCGCTGGATCGCAGTCGTCTGCTAAGACGTATGTCACGCTGGTGCCTGAAGTGTGAACTTGTGTCGAGCGGAGATGCAGAAGGCTGTGGAGGAAGGAAGGGCGATCTTGCGTGCCGTAGGGGAGAGACCCTAGGGCTAGACTTACCGGCAGGCTTGCCAAGGTCATACGAGCTTGCCTCGACATTCTTGCCTGCCTGAGACTCGGCAAGCTCCTGGAGGTCGAAAGCACGATACCTTTGCAAAGGTACAAATGCTCATACGAGACGTTCGGATGCAATCCAGCTAATTGCGTCTGTCTAGAAACATCGAGACGTCCAGAAAAGTGTGCTTTTGAACGGCCGAACTCGAAACTAAACGAAAAAGTACATGAAATGGATAAATCGTATTGCTCGTCCAAAACGGACGACAGCCCGTTGCCCATCAACGCATCGTCCGTACTTCACACATGCTCAGCCTGCCAACCACGAATGGCACATCCAGAACTCTCAAGGAATCGGTTCCAATACATTCGCTAAGACAGGTCATGTTACCGATGACTCATCATATCAACTTTCAACAAGGCACATTGATGACGTCTTCGTTGACCTGGGTCAACTCCGGTCCGACATGTCCACTCCCGATTGCCGACTTGCCGAAGAAATAACCAAGAGGATTCGACCATAGAAAACGCGAACCCAAGTTTATCCAATGGGAAATGTTCGTTCACTGACGCAATGACAAACTCCATTACATTCAGGACCACACTCGCAACTGTACCACAATTGCAGCCAACTCATGTTATCCTTTCTATCAATGAGAAATTCTATAATCATGCTTTTCTACATTGATCATACAGGTAAATGGAAAAATCATAAATTTACATCCATAAGAAAATTGAGCATCTATCTTCAAGTTCCATTACCTTAATAATACAATCCTAAAATGAAATGAAGTGACAATGACCTTCTTGATATCAAAGATAAATCACATAATCTCCTAAAAATTTATCTCATTCATGAAATTCATACTGGGGAGGAGAAAAAATTACATATTTCACATAATGTTGAATGCAAAAATCCTATGATGAAGTTTTACACTCACAATCGCAACCAAATATGTTCATCAATGCTAAACATGGTTGTGAATGAATAATTAGAAATTCGTTTAAAAATATAAGATTGAATAAGAGTTATATCTATCATATATTACCCAAGCATAAAAAAATGTTCTTACCAAAAGGGAGGACAGAATGAGGGTATACAAATAAGGCAATTTCAAAGAAGGCCATAAACACAAGGGATATTAAAAGATTAAAATTAAAAGAAACTTTCCCTTATCCAAATTTACACACTCAAACTTCAAATCCACTCAGTTATACAGTGGTACGATAAGATGAAGCTTGGAATTCTCAACCCATACATGACCACAAATTTTTATATCCTCCCATCCCACCATTGAAAGTCCCATCGTGTGATGATAATCTGAAATCCACAAGAGAAATAAGTATTTAACTTCATTTTAGAACAAAAAACATGAATTTAGACCAACACTTCATCATTGGAATAACTCACACACATGTGGTATAAATGAAATTCACTTCGCAATAATACAAGATAATCCAAAATTCACTTCTCAATAAGTACTTCTTTCTTAAAATTGGTTTATGTAGTTCTATTTAGATTGAAACAACTTAATAGTTCCAGTTATTGTGTTATTTTCCAGTTATAGCAACTTTGATCTTATTCAAATTCATCATTGTGTATCATGGTAGCTTGATCATCCCTTATATACTATAACATCCCTGATGTACATACGTCCCTAGAACTCACGATTGGGAATTTGGTTTTTACATTCATGACCCCTCACATGACGACTTCAAGATTTTGGCACCGTTTGAACAAGGACATTTCAGTGAATGGCCTTGACATGTAGTGTCAAGTTCCAAAACTTTCAGACATCTTCAACTAGTTCCAAGAACGGTGGACTAAAGTGTCACGAACCATATCGATGTTTCAATGCTCGTTGGTTGACCTCTTAACAACGCTTGACTCATGCAAAGGAGCGTCGAGATATTATGAAATCCCCCAAATTCTTGAAAGATCTTGTCAAATCCAACAGTCACCACGAGACCTCGAAGGAGTCGCTAAGCTCAAACACCAATGAACCGATTTATGCCTCATTCTCATTATAAGCATAATGTATATGTGCTTCACTCATTCAACACTCCTCATTGAAGTAAAATTACTAATCAATACAAATTATTAAAAATAAAAAAGAAATACAAATCATTAATTATAAAATATTAACTATTGCACAAATAATATTTTTATAAAAAACAACTGAAATGTATTTTTCCTCAAAACCTCATCCTTTTGATCCAAATGCATTTTTCTCGGTGGAACAAATGGTATTAGAGGACAACAATGGTAAAGTGGCAACCGACGCATTTAGTACCTGGTGATAACAACATAGGAGTTCATGACACATCTCCACTCTTCAAAAGATCATAAAATTTGGACAACGGTGGAAATAGTGAGTGCACCTAACAATGAGGGAAAATCCCTAACAAGTAATGTGGCGATGGCGCATCGCCAACATGCAAAGAATGAAGCACTCTAGGCAAACCAGGAGCCAAAAACAACTTTCGCAACAAACAGTATGGTTACATCAAATGCGATGGCCAATGTGGTGTTGGAACCGTCGGGCCTTGCAAACCCTTGGAATCCGCCGTTGCCCATGTGGAAGAATCTTGGAACAATGGGAGACACTTGCCAACAAGCGCAAATGTACAAAGAACTACACCAAAAACTGTCTATACCTAAGTGATTGAAAAATGCATGCGCTCGAATGGCTTAATGCGGGAATGGAGGAGCCTTGATTTTCTCATCCATGAGATGTACTAACTTAGAGAAATTTGCGACACTCAGGTGAACCCAAGATTCAATCCACACTCCCTTGTTGTTTGATCCCACAAACACCAAGGGACCAATGGTGAGGATGTAACCAACAAATTCGGAGGTGTAATTCACCGCGATTTGGGTCAACACTAAAAGTAATGTGGAATTTTCGACTTTATTATGTGTGGGATGGCTTTTAGTTGGTGGTCCTATCTAAAAGCCATCCAACAGAAATAGGAGGCCAAAGGAGTTGCATTAACAACTCTTGTGATCACTCTCACAACGTTGAACATAGGCAAACTATACCTTAAGTCGAGATACTTGACGTGGCACGACTCCTTTACACAACCAAAAACGTGGTGCGACTTCACGCCCGCCGCAATCATTTTCTTTGGGAAGCTAAACAAGAAATTGGACCCATGGTACAGATTGTAATGTCTATGTGAGTTGTCCACCATGGCAGAGTACACTTGGTGTTCCGACAAACTTATCATCAGTAGTGAGCAACTCCCAATCAATTGTATTTTTATGAGTGTAATAATTTGAAGCGATATTTTTGGCAAGAAATTGTGATTTGTAGCATCAAAGACAAACTCTTATTCATTATTGTATCAACTGACGGAATCAATAACACCAACTATGATGTTTAGATGTAAGAATCTCATGGCTCGCGACCGCAAAGCTACAATCATTCTTATGCGAGAAGAACGTTGTAATTGACAAAAACCCATCGTTGATGGAGACGAATGATGTTCATGGGCACAATCTATGGCTTTATGAGACATGCAAAGATTTGGGTAATCTCTTGCACGACTATTGATAGTGACAACACTTATCCATAAACAAGTAGAACGTAAAAAAAGAGTGAGGACTCAAGAAACAGTAGAGGACAGGAGTAGAATATGAGACTCCCATATGTTTAGAAGAATCTGGTTGACTAATTGCACATGTGAGTGGGTCACATTGCATACATGAGGCTTCGTGAGGTCATAAAGTTTGACGAGGCGTACTAATCGACGATACTGGTAGAGGTGTAAAGAAGGGTTGTAAATGTCACAAAACGATAGGGGAATTATTGGATGAAGGAGCTTCTCAAATTTTCTTTACCAACATGGTTTGAAATATGTGTTAAGAGACTGAACCAGGAATTTTCAAAGAAACACCCATCGACGGAAAAATACAGATTCATCGACTTCACGAGCTACTCTGAGTACAAATTGAGAGATCTACACGACGTAAGGTCCTTGGGGACTTGCCAAATGAGCGACCAGAAAATCATCCATTCGCCAAATTTCCTATAGTGGTACTGTCTACATGTTGACTTGAGTGGTGTAGTCTACATCACCATTAGTAGGAAAAAGTGATACTTTCCTCACATTAAGTGACCTACAACATAGTGGGGATGAGGGGAAGCAACCAAGGTAGAAGAAATACAAGAATTTGAGATAGCAAAAAAAAAGGATATCTATCAAACTAACCAAGAGATACCTGAAATGTGAAGCTCAAGAAACATTAGTCCACGTGGGAGCACGGGAAGAAGAAGAAATGATAGCTGATGAATCAAAACAAAAGGCATCGACACTCAAAATGGAACGGATTCAACAGAATCCTTGATCGACTAGGCCAAAACCGCGGTGCTTTAGGGTCTCTGACCCTCAAGCCATCCCTTTTAATTGCCCACAATCCCAGGTGACATTTCTTAAGCCACATGGCTCCTTTGACAGGTCGGCGTGGCACCCGCTAGGAGTGAGAGCCGCCTTTGCATCTCAAACAATCCCGACGTGGGATTTGGGCCTGGAGCTCTGATACCAATGTAATGGATTCCACCAAATCCTTGGCCGACTAGGTCAAAACTGTGGTTCTTGAGGGTCTTCGACCCTCAACCCATCTTGTCTCACCGCCCATAGTCTCAGGTGACCCCGCTCAAGCCACATGGTTCCTTTGCCCGGTCGGCGTGGCACTATCACGCTGCACGAGAATTTTAAAAGTTTACCAAGAGAGATTTCGAAGCTCATGGAGAAAATGGAAAGGGATTTTTTCATGAATTGCCTTGGGAGTTACCAATTTGAGGCAACATTGACCATCATATAGACTTGAAGTAAGGCAGCATACAAACCATAAAAGGGACGTATTACATGACTGATCATAAACTAACCAAACTGAAGGAGTTGTTAGACAAGATGTTTGGGTACAGATTCATCCTATCGTTTTCATCACTATACGTAGCACTATTATTCTGTGTGGAGATGAACATAAAGTAAATGTAGATATGCATGGTTAATCGAGTGTTGAACAACATCACCATCAAGAATCGCTATCCCCTCTCGCAAGCACTTGAAGGTTCTGACCAACTTTCTGGGGCCCAAATTTTGAACAACACAAGCTTAAGTAGCGGCTACCATCAAATGCATGTATCTGGTAAGGACGTGAAGAAGACATCATTCATTACAAGGTACAGGTATTTTGAGTTCATAATCATGCTGTTTGGACTCATGAATGCGGTGGCAACATTCATGGCATTGATTAACATTTTCCCCTTTATCTGAATGACTTTCTCATCGTGTATCTTGATGACAACTTAGTGTATAGACACACCCCAAAGGAGTAAGATAGACATATTTGAAAGTTTTACCTGTGCTTACAAAGAGAGATTTTTGGGTCAATTCTTGAATTGATACTTTGGTTGTTGTATGCTCAAGTTTTCGGGCCACATCATTAACGACAAATGTATAACCATGGATATGAAAAAGGTGGAGGTGGTCATTGGTTCGCTGGCATCCACAAATGCTTGGGATTTCTAGGTGTTCTTGGGTTTTAGCAACTACTATCCTTGATTTTTAAAGGGTTATGCCTAGGTTTCAATGCCTCATTCTGATTTCACCAAGAAAACCACCGAGTGGAATTAGGAGCACAAGAAACATGGAATGTTTCACTTTGAGGAGACACTTTGGCTTTGATATCAGCCTTATAATTGACAGATCTAATGGTGGACTACATTGTGGCCACGGATGTGTCCAATGGAGCCATCAAAGCCATTATTCTCCAAGATAACAATGGTGGAAAACAACCGATCGCCGTTGTTTCAAAACATTACGTAGGCTGGAACTAAAGTTACAAGAGACGAAGATGCTCATAGTTGTACACACATTCAAGACGTGGCGATGCTACCTGGAATGCCGATGATGCATTGTCCGCATCGATTATCTCACCTTAATATATAAAAAGATACAATTGAATCCTAGTCGTTGACAAGCTTTATAGATGGATTTCATCGAGTCCAACTTTGATTCTGACATTGAGTTAGGCCATGAGAAAGAGATCCGACAGGTTTCCTGAAGTGACTACTAAGTCTAATGGTGGAGATCAACACGTTGCTTGTTAAACGAGACCTGTACCTCATAAAGCTGTTTATGAAGGGTTACAAGGATTTTTTCATGTAAGAAAAACCAAGCTTTGGTTTGATGAACCCTACCGGCAATGATGATTTAATCGCCCGGTCATCATTCCTTTGAACGAGGAATGATGATGAATGTTATTGGAGGAATGTAATGACATTGATTCCCATGGACACTTCGGCAAGGTTAAGATGCTCAAGAAGCTGACAATATACTAATGGTGGGAAAATATGTAGCGTGACATGGCAGACTTGTGGAAATCATGGGACATTTTTCAGATACAAAAATGTTGTCATACGAGGCTACTTGGTCTACTCCAAACCCAACTTCTTCCGAGGGAACCATGGGGCGACAGTAGTATGGACTTCGTGCTGGGATTTCCTGCCACTATGGAGGGGTATGATGCCATCCTTATTGTGGTGGACACATTTTTCTAAAACTTCACACTTCATCCCAACAAAGACTATCATCACTGTAAACGAAAAAAAAAAGCTACTTCTCTGTGAGATCGTGCGGCGACACGAAGTGCCACACACCATCATGAATGATTGAGACTACCACTTCACTAGCCATTTTCAGCGTGAACTAATTACAAGCTACAATATTTTGATCTTGTTATCAATGGTGCTCCACCCTTAGACTAGAAGGTAAACCAAGGAAACCAACCAAATGCTCAAACGAACCCTTGAAACTTTATGCTAACTAAAAGACATCAATTAGGTAGGAAATTAGTCGAGCGTCGAGCTTGAGTCCATTTTAGATCATTTGAATGCAAACCCTAGTTTCTGTGCTACATTTTCTCCTATAAAATATGGTGATCCACCCTACCTTCCGTCAACAAGATCAAGCACTAACAAGATCCTAGTGCGTACTTCCCTAGCAGAGACGTCACACCTCCATCTCTTATACATGTGGACAACGGTACTGAGTACGTTGTTGAATATGTCCTTAGACAATGATCCCATTGTAAAACAACCAATTATCTGGTCAAGTAGCATGGCTACGACGTCATGCACAACAATTGGGACCCCTTCAATAACTTTCGGGATGTTGATCATTCGATCGATGGCTACTTCCGCAATCATTTTCCCATGTTCGCTAGTGCATTGGGTTGTTACGGCTAGACGGGGGGGGAAGTTTTACGTTCTTGGTGTACACGAGTCCTTGAAACTTGCGAGTGAACACTTTTGTTCTTACATTCATGGCCCACTATGCGATGACTTATGAAGTTTTTCGCTATTCGGCCGAGGGCGTTTTCGCCAACTGCCTGGACCTTCGGTGTCACGTTCCATAAGGTTTTTACATCTTGGACCACTTGTTAGAATGTTTGACTGCTCGACTATATCGATATCGCGAACCATATCGATGTTTCAATATCATTCAGTAGAATTCTTACGACACCCGAATTTTGGAAAGAAGCGTCGCGATATTATCAAAGCCCCCCAACTTATCAGCGGGGTTTCTTGAATTCACCACATACGGCGCGACCTAGCACACATTGCTCGGCTCGAATGCCGATGACCCGACTTATGCCTCATTCTCATCCTCGGTATTGTTTGTATGTGTTGGACTCACTTGACACTTTTCAATGTTGTACACATTCTGCTTGATAAAAATGATCCATTTGTCCCAAACACCTGAATTGTGTTTTTCCCCGCAAGTCATCTCTATGAACCGCCTGTGTTCTTCTCGGCGTAACATGTACATACCTGAGCTGGAGGCACTCATATGCTTGTACCTTCTGAAAAATGGTGAAAATGTGCAATGATAAGACTGATGCATATGAATATTAGCTGCACTGTTCAAATCGTCCCATAGAGTGTCTTCTCTCCCACAGATTTTAAGGACCACCACCGACGGCCGGCGGGGCAGGGCCATTCATGCTCACCTTGAGGTCCCCGCTGGCTACACCGCCTCGACGCAGGCGAGCCCATGGGGGAGGCTTGGGCTGGACTGGCTTGAGCGCATGGCGATGACGGCGCTGATGCTTAATCCCGACTTTCTCGTGATGTAGCGATGATTCGAGTCCATGAGCTGAGTCTGATCTTACGCTGCCAAAGTTCACATCCGCTCAGAGCTTAACGAAGTAACACCGCCTCATTCGCTGAACGTGCCACGCGCGTTTCCTCCGCCGCGTCATCGGTTCACCCCGCAGTTCGTGCAGAGGGCAGTGTGCTGAGCCGTTGATCTTTGGTTCGTCTTAGGCCCAAAGTTCGCATCTGAGGCTGGTTCACAGTCGGTCACCCGTTGTATCGACGGAGTTCGCCTCGCCGGCGGCCGACGCCGCCAACGCCGCCGGCCGTGGCACTGCGCCGACTTGGACATTCGGAGCTCCCAACTCAGTGAACTGGGGCCAACGGGAAGCCAGAATGGGTGG